>VDFB02067211.1:0-16579 GCA_007258455.2 Sequoia sempervirens
ATTACATAATTTTCTAAATTTCAATTACATACCTTTCTTAATGTGCATTTAAATTCTCAACAATGTTTGTTAGATCAATACAACAAACACATAACCAAGAAAATTATAGATGAATACAACCAACACAAAACTGATTTTGAATCACAAAAAACATAGACCATTAACTTGGAAATCAAATTTATTACAACATAAACATGATTAAGACAAAGTTGGAAAGAAGACATGGGGTCTTCAATCTTACAAAAACACACTGGCACACATCAAAGTAGATAAGTTTAGAACATACTACAATTCATTTTTACAAAAATAGACACTAATATCCTTTGGCTATCCAATACAACAAACTAGTATCCTTTGGTTGTCCAATACAATAGACTAGCATTCAATTTTATGATAAGTACTCTAGAGCACACTTTGAGGTCATAAAGTTCACAACAAAAAATCATAATCAAACATCCACAGATTTGATTAAGAAGTGGTGGGACCTTGGGGGTCAACTAACTCTGCATCAACTGGGGAAGATGTTAAGGACTGTGGATTGTTATGTATGGAACTTGCTATACAAGCAAGAAATGCCTGATTTGCATCTGGAGTTAGCTGTAACTATGGAGAGTAGCCTTCAGAAGACTTGTTTTGTAGGCTGCTAAGAGCAACAAAGGTTGGAGACAAAATGTTAATCATGTCCCTTAAAATTGGATGTTGACCTAGAAGAGGAGTTGTAGGAGTACTCTTACTTCTATTTCTTTCTACTCTTTCTGCTTGCTTTTGGTTTTCCTTCAACTGTCGAGCAATCTTTGCTTGCTCCCTTTCAAACTCCTTTTGATGTCACTGCCTCAGCTTCTCCTTGGCAATTTTGTATTTTTTTCAGCACGCTCCAATCTCTTTACCTCCCTCTCTGCCAGGATTGCTTCTCTTTCTGCCTTCTTTTCAACCATTTGCTCCCTTCTCCTTTGCTGCAATTCTTGGTTTCTTAGTTTTTGTGCCTCTTGTTCATTTAACAAATTGAAAAAATCATCCGATGTTAAAATTTGAGATTTCCTACTTAAGCGTAGGACCTCATTGCGACCTCTATTAGATGATTGGTGCACCCTTTGCATTGGGATTTGCAAAAAAATGCTTCTCTTACCTGTTGGTTGTTGATCATTGACTTGTGTGTATGGCACGTAGTTAACTTCTCCATTGCTTGAGTCATTACCTTCGACTCCATCCTCTTCATCATTTTTAGCCTCCCATTTTCTCCCAGTTGTGAAGTAATGGATGACATCTTTAGGATCAACATCTAGAGGTGATGGCATGGACAACCCTTCATCCACTTGACTAAAATTCAAATGCACTCCTAGGTTCAAAGCTGCATCTTGAAATTTAGATGGCAGATTGAGACTCTCTTCATTTTCAGCTGCCTAATTACATGATTGAGCTATCAGTTCTTGTTGAATTTTTGCTACCTCAATGTTTTCTGGGCAATATCCTTCTTCATTTTTTGGATTTGAGGGATTGCTTGCAGAAAAGGTTTCCACAAAGTGTCCAATTTGTTTCTCATTCCAACCTGCTATCCTCAAACAAGTCTCTACTACCATGAACTATGCATCATCATCAGTTGTATCACCCTCTCTTTTTGCTCCTAATGTGGTTCCTTCCTCTTCAACCATGAAAGCTTGGCTTGGCCCCATATCGAAGTCAAGTGCATGTCGATCTAATGGCCAAATTCATGTTCTTCTAAAACCACTAGCAATGGTATTAGGAGTCAAAGCTTGTGCAAACGCTTTGCTCGCAAGTGTTGCCAACTCTACCCTTCCAATTTCAAGTTGAGGATTTGTAGAGAGCCATGTAATCCTATGCTGTTTGAAGTATTTCTTGAATGGTGAGAACACACTAACATCAAGGGGCTACAATTTGTGGCTGCAATCTGCTAGAAGTGTAAGCAAATATATTCCCATAGTCTTTGCTTCTTTGATTGTTTTGAATGCCACATGGCTGCCATGACCATCAAAGATGAGAAGTTGTCTGTTGGTTGGTGACACCCCTCCTGGGAAATTTCTTGAAAAGTGTTTTAACCATTCCACAAATAATTCTTTGGTCATCCAAGCATGCTCTTGGATTGCCATGCATGCCCTTGGCTCACAGTTAACAATATAGTTTCTAATGTTCTTTTTGGACTTGAACAAATAGTAACCAAGTATGGCTTGACTTGCTGCACTAACACAAGCTAGAACAATGATCCATTCTCTACTTTTAGAAATTAATTGTGGAACACATTTTGTCCCTATTTTTGCAATAACTCTCATTGCACAATTTTTGCCAACCTGCACACCTGTTTCATCGTAGTTCCATATTTTTTTGGATCCATAATTGTGTTTGTTGTATAACTCCTTCAAGTTATCATAGAATAAAGAAACTATTTCAGGGCGTAGCATTATAGCTCGATCTGTGTCCACTCCTTCAGGTGTTCGAATTGTCAGATTAGGATGCCTTTGATGAAAGCCAACCCACCATGACCTCCTTGGTATCCCATTTTTTAATGGGTTAGGCCTCACTCCACCCATTTGGGCCACCTTGACTTAAGTTGTGACACTTGAAGGCCATGGCCAATATTTTCCATATCTTTACACCACTGCACAATTTCAGCTTCTTCTTCTTTAGATAGGACTGTTGGTGGCCCCTTCCTTTTTGTGGATGTCACACCATTCAACCATGCCTGCAAACTGCTAGGTGGGATTCCCCATTTGATTGCTAAACCTCTAATTGAAATTCGATTGTCCTCAACATCTACAATGGCTTTCTCCATGTCATGCATAGTCCAAATTTTTGTGCACAGATCTAGGGTGGACATATGGTTAGCAGGTGGTGGTTCCATTTCTACATTAGTATTATTAACAACAGGTTGAAAACCATCATTTTGATTGGTTTGTTCTGGATTTTCAGAAATAACATCCCCATTGATGTTGACTACTGCAAGTTCATCAACAACATTTGGAACATTGAATGTCACTCCACGAGGTACTCTAATCGAGCGCCTCCCACTCGATCTTTTCCTCTTTTGCCCTAGTGCCATGATTGACAGTGATCTTGTACATTGTAAGCCATAAAGTGTCAGATAAACAATGTTGAAAGCGATAAAAAGAAGTTGAAATCAAGCTAGAAACAACTCAAAACATTACAAAACATAAAACAATGCTAATTGTGTCACTATTAACACGCAATTATATCTATTTTATCATCCAAATCCCCTCAAAAGTCAATGGGTCTAATTCACGTTAGTACCTTATAAAATCATTTTGGTGCCTAGTAAAAATCACTCCTACATATTGGTCTCCTAACATTATCAACGGATAGCAAACACATTACACTCCAATTCAGGCTATTTTGGGGGCCAGAATTAATGCGCCTTTATATGGTATTTTTTTGGGTATGGATTCTTCCATCATTTATTTGGGTTTTGCCTATATATATATATATATATACGTACATATAGATGTATTTATATGTATTTGTATAGATATATGTATACATGTATCTGTGTATACATATAATTACACAGTTACATGTATGCATATATATATGTACATATACATATATATCTATATATACATAGATATATGTATGTATATATATCAATGTTCAAATCACATTGTATAGAAAATGAAAGAAGTTGTGTTGTATTCAACAGTGATCATATGATATTAATTTTAACATAGGTAGATCGATTATAGACTTGGGTTATCAAAAATGTGCACAAAAAGGTAACCAAGAAATCATAATAATAATTCCTCAATCACAGGAATACAGAAGTGTGTTTTTCAGATAGATGTCTAATATTCCATGCAAGGGTTTCATGAGATTAATTCCTAAAGCACATAAGTTTGGAAAAAACCAAGCAAGGGTTTTCACAAAAATGGCGTATAATAAATGGGCTTGTCAATTTATGCCCATATTGACATTGTTTTTTTATAAAAAGGTTGATGCAAACCCCAAAAAATCATTTTTTTGTAGACATGTGGTCAAACCCACTAAATTCCTCTATCATTTCTACAGAAAAAATCATGATACAATTGACTTTACTAGGCTGTGAGCGCATGGTAAAATGAGGAGAGGAAATCATTTAACCCCAAAAAAACCTGTGTAAAACACTAGCACCATGACACGACAAAATCAAACAACACAAGGCAAAAAGGCATGCAAGAGGAATGATTTATTTCACAAACAAGTAGTAATAATTTTTCAATCATCGAATAAACCCTTCATAGGTCATGAAAGATGCAGAAGAAAATGATTAACTAGTACCGTTGTTTGCATTTTCAAACGATAGGCAAATGATACAGACATATATATCGATCTAATCAATGAACAAGAGACAATAGACACATAACAACAATACACATTGTACGCATTCATTTACCGGAATGAAACACATAGGTTATTGGATTTTTAAATTAGATGTCTAATATTAACAAAACATACACATTCCATTTTACAAATTCATAGAAGCACAACATTTGGACTGCTAATGAATCTTCTGCAATCATCAAAATAAATATTGCATTCATTTACAAATTTAACATTGTACACATTCTTTTAAATTCAATAGATCTGAGAAAATGAATAACAGGTACCATTATTTTGCATTTTAGATGAGCAAAAGAATACCATATATATGTTCTTGAATGAATTACAGAGACATTGAATATAAAATGACAAGTAATACTACATGTATAAACTACATAATGCAATGGAAGGCTGAAAAAGAAATATAAACAAATGCCCCATTATTTCTTGTTAATAAATGAAGTGTATTTAAATCGATTCCATTCCCCCTCTCCTCTCTCTTTCTCTCTCTCTCTCCTCTCATATCTCCTCATTACTCCTCTTAAATAATAAATGAATATTAAAAAATGATAAAATAAATAAAATATATTCACATGCTCAAGTAAAACCACAGAATATTGACCATATTGATTTGTAAAATGGGAACACTTGCAGGAAAAACCCGTCACCAAAAAAACCTTTCATTTACTTATAAAGCAAAGTAAAAAGACACTACAAAAAGATAAATGTTAAATGCACAACATGAAAATAACTATAAGTAGAATGTATAAAGTACCAACCTCAGACTTGGGATATTGGAGGAATGTGCAGAGGAATCCTGTGGATGCTCTAAATTTTGCAGAGAATAATTCTTCACAAGATGCAATTGTGAATGTCGATGGCTAGTTTCACCCTCTTATTTAGGAATTTGAATATGATAATTGAATGCATTCAATTTGGTTGTTGTGTTTCAAATTTGGATTTGTTTGAGCATTTGAATTTGAAGCTGCCAGTTACGTAGGTTTTTAAAGATGATATGATTGAATTCTGCATTATATTTGGATTTGATGTTTATTTTGGGAGCCTTACACCTTATTTAATTACGCAAGTACCTACAAGAAATGAAGTAAATACATGTATCTGCCAGGGAGTGTGTGGAAGACTGTGCATTTCAAATCCCATAAAATTAATAGGAGATTGTGATTATATCATGTAAAACACCATTAAGTGTGCATGTGTAGTTATAAATATAATATGTATTGAGGGATAAACATTTGCAAGTGGGGGTATTTGTAATAGAAAATGTTTTAAATTAAATTGTAAATGAGCCTTTTTATGTGCAAGTTGACTTTTTTTTATAAATGCAAAAGCATGTGTAGTTGTTTATTATGATTGGTGAGTTACTGATTGTCTTATGAGCAACCATTGGTGTTGTCGTAATTTTTTATTTGTTAAAATAATTTTTTTTAATGGATCAAAGTGATTTTTTTGGGTGGTGTAGTGAGTATGGAGGTGACAGTTATTCAATGAGAGGAGGTAACTGGGTCCTTTCCCCTAATGAACCTAGACACTAGATTGATGGGTCCACACAAAGAAACTTAATTTATCTATGTACTGACCATAAGCTCACTCAAGTTACTTTATGCAACAGCGACACATTTTCTTACAAGTGGTCTATAGGCTTTTTAACTTTTTTGGGAGAGCGTATAATTGTGTCAATATTCTTATTTGTTGGTGAAGTTGAATGGTTCTAAATGAGTTCACCAAAAATCAATTATTGATGAGTGCAAGGCCCTAATATCATAAGAGATGGGGATGAGATCATGTCCTACACGATCTTGGTGGAATAGATACTCCTTAGTCTATGGTTCTTAGTTGAAGAGGTTCTATCCTAAGACTTGTGCCCTCATATCAAATGGATATAATGATTTTGTATGTTTGATATGAAAATTTCCAAGAAAAAGAAAATAAAGATTAATGAGTTAGACTCAAAAATTATGTAGTTGAATTCTCATAGCAATATAATATGATGTATCATTTGAACATGTTGTCTTCATTGTATAGATATATAATAAAGCATCATCCATTATCATTTAATTAGTAGTTTTAGTTTAATTTTGTGTGTCATTAATACACAAAAATATGTACATCTAATCATCATTTCTTATTAAAAACAAGTAATAGTAGTCAAAATATATTTCTATATGACACATAGATCAATCCAATTCATTGCACATAAAGATTATATATTAAAATATTATACTTAATAAAGTAAAATATTATGTCTTCATTTGAATAGTTTGAGTTCATAAAATCTATACAACTCTAATATAGAACTTCTAATCTTAAACCAAATAAAATTTGTATTTTAATAAGCAATATATGTTTATAAATTATCATGTATAAAAACTTGATTTCTAATTAGTGATTCCTTCTCTTTTAAATAATGTGTAATTAATATTATTTTTGGAGACCTTGACAATTAGATATTGAAATACATGCTAGACAAAAAAAGAAAGATGTAAAGCTTGTCATTTAGTATATAAAACCACATTTAATACAAATTTTAAACATAAAAATTAAATGCTAATACAAATTTATATCATTTAGAACACAAGAAACCAACTAGTATAACATTCATATGGAAGACTTCCCTGCAAATTATAAAATTTTGTTAGACTATCCAAATAGCTTCAATATTGGTAGCACAAAAGTATAGAAAAGGTTCAAAAATAGGATTGTGACATTTAGTATAATCCATGACTACTACACGTATAGTCCTAGTATGTGTATCTACCATGTTCCAAAGGTTTGGCAACATAATATCTCCAATGCATTACAAATGTCTCATTGCAACAATATTCAAATTAGAGGAGATTGGTATGTAATCCAATTTAGCTTAAGGCATCTTAAAGCCAATTTAAATACAAATTAGAGTCTAGGTAATAGCTCCAATAGAATATTGGTAAATGACTATGAATATTATAGGCCTAATAATGTATTACAACTTCTTTGATTTAATCCAACTTTCTGTAGCAACCTTCTTGAAATTAAAAATAGAAGGATTTAAAAAAAAAAATATCATCACTAATGTGAATCCTACATATTCATTATTAGAATTCTTTCTTTTTAATTCAATAGAGGCGATCTCAAACCCTCTTCCTCTATTATTATATATTCAATAAACTCTCCATTATTATTACAAATGCTTTAAAATTCAACCTATAGGCCTATTAAACTTGACAATTTAATAATGAAAAATATTAAATAAAATAATAAATCAGATTAAAGTGTGATGTATGACATTAGGAAAATTCACCACTGACAATTCACTGCAAGAAAATTCACCACCATGACAAATTCACCCCAAGGAAAATTCATTGCATTACCTAGCATTTGTAATATATATTTCCAAGACTTTGAATTTTTATACAAAAGAATAATGAAGGTATGTGATGAATTTATGACACTGGTGGTGAATTTTCCTTGTGATGAATTTGTCATGGCGATGAATTTTCTTACAATAAATTACCAACGGTAAATTTTCCTAAAGCCGTGATGTATAATCCTTTTCTTTAAAAATTCTACTATCAAAAATCTGCTGAGCTCACCTTTGAAATGCATGTCGGTGGTGACGTCCGCTTTAGAGATACCCTCTTCAATTGTTAGGTTAGAATAACTAAAGAGCCCCCACAAAAGTCAAAACTAAGAATATTGTAGTGGAGATGTCCTTTTAGGGTTCGTCAATGTCCATGAAAATGGGCCCGTTAATTCTCGAAGGAACTTTAAACTAGATATTTGAAGCCTAGTAAAGGATAAAGCATTCCAATACAGAGATATTCCTTTTACCTCGCGAAATAACGAAATTTTAAAACTCGTGAGCATACCTTTCTTATCAATAAACGACCCATTGCAAGCCTTTCTTTCACCATCAATACATTCATTTACTCTTCAACTAAAACTACTAATATCTTTTGATTTTATAGATGACTTCCAGAAAGTCCTTTCTTTAGCTAGTCTTAGTAGAAGTACTTTTAGGGCATGTCAATAAACAACAACATATTTCCCTCCATTATTAATATCCGTACACCAAATCCACGCAATTCTGTAGAAATAAAACAATTAAATAAAAAATAAAACAATTTTTTTAATTTATAGATCCGTATAGTTTATAGGAGGGGTTATCTGATTTCTACAGTATTAAAAATTAATAAACAATTAAATAAAAAATAAAATTATTTTTTTAATTTATTATAATTGAAATATCCTTCAAATATATATTAAAATATGCATTAATTTTCTCCCCATTCATCTTCATTTATGGCTATTAATAAAGAAATAAAAAAATATTATTAAATATTATTATATAAATTATATTTTAAAAACTAAAATTGTATTTCAAATAGAATATTAAAAATAAATATAAACTATATTATTATTTATCTAAAAATCTAAGTTTAAAAAGTTTAAAAGAAAAAAACAATTCTTTATAAAAATGTAGTTGTTTTTTTTTAATTGTATATTATATTTTTAATATTTTAGAAAATTTGATGGTTGAGATTATTTCAATCGTCTTGCATCCTTTTTCACAATTTTCAATCATTGTTTTTTTATAAGCAGGTCGTTCATTTCATATAAGGAACACGTCGGTTTAAATATGATAAAGTGTTGTTCACTATCTTACAATTAATAGTTTTAATTTAATTTTTCATGTCAATAAAACATAAAATTATGCACAACTATTCACCATATCTTATTAAAAACAAGTAATTAAAATCTATATAAATCAATATAATTCATTGAACATAAAATTACATATTAAACTATCATGCTAATAAAATAAAATAGTATGTCTCTGTCATCACATTGAATAGTTTGAGTTTATAAAATCTACACAACTCTAGTGTACAACTTCTAATCTTGATGCAAACAACCTCAAAATTAGAAGGCATGACTAACTAAACTTACTAAATTTAGTAATATTTTGTAACAGTTTAGTCACTCGATGAACAATAGTTATGTGCTTGCTAAAAATAGAAAGAGAGTCAAATTAGGAGACATGGCTTTATGAGTGAACAAAGGATATTAAATTGAAGAAGATATGTAATAATTTATATGGCGGGATAGATAATGGATTCAACATACATCAGTTGTGAATTGACTTATGCAAAACCCTTTATATTTATAAATATAATTTACTGCTATAGTTTTTTTGGTGCATTTTGTTATACCTTAAATTTTCTTTTTTTTGTCGATTATGTTTTGAGAAGACTATGAAATTTTCCTATACTAGGCTAAGGAGTTGTATCAAATTATAAATCAAATTAAATTTATATTTTATGAACAATATATGTTAATAACTTATCATGCGTTAAAATTGATTTGTAATAAGTGATTATTTATCTTGTAAATAATGTGTTCAATTAATATTCTTTCTAGAGACCTCAACCATTAGATATTAAAATACTTGCAAAATGAAAAGATGTAAAACTTTCCATTTAGTACATAAATCATATTTATTACACATTTCAAACACAAATAAATATCAATACATGTGTATAATTTAAGACATATGCAAACAATAGGATATAATTCATATGGTAAACTTCCTATGAGCTTTAAAATTTCATCAAATTGTCTAAATAGCTTCAATATTGGGGGCATAAAAATATAGTCAGGACTCAAAAATAAGATTGTGACATATAGTATAATCCACGAATACTACATGTATAGTCCTAGCATATGTATCTACCCTATGCCAAAGACTTGGCCACATAATCTCTCTAAAGCGCTATAAATACCTAGCAACAACAATATTCAAATTAGAGGAGCTCAATCATTTTATTTTCTATAGAAATCAATCTATCCAAAAATATTGTAAAAGATATTTGTACAAGTACACAAATACTTTCAAGGATAATATAAGATAGAGATTTAATCATAGCTCAAAAACTTTATCGCCCATTGAAACAATCATCCAAACCATAGTTAGAGGATATACAAAAGAACAAGTATCTAAAGATAAAGGTACAATTGTGTTAAAAATTAAAACACCCATTGGAACAATTATTCAAACATTAGATGTTAATTATTCTATAATAGCTCTCATATAAGCAACATAGTGCTTTCTTCCACTCCATGTTTCTTGTGAATCATGTTTTGAATACTCTTATTTGGGAATCTATTTATTATGTAGAATGCACATGTTATATAACCTCTACCCAATACTCATTTGACATTTATATTTTGCCTCAACATATTTCTAGCCATATCTCTATTTTTTTACATTCTTTTTTTATACTAAGTCATTTTTCTATGGTGTGTAGTTGTTAGTAAATTGCTTGTGTATTCCATGATCCTTACAAACATTTAGAAAAAAATAAAGATATATTTTACGCCTTTGTCTATTCTCAAAAATTTGATAAAGTGCCTAATTTTCTTCTCAACTAGAAATTTTGAATTTGTAAAACAAATTGAAGACATTATACTTATGTTTTAGGAAATGTACTCATGTTTATCTAGTGTAGTATTAATGAATGTCAAAAAATTAAAAACATCCATCAATTGGAGATTCTTGCATTGGTCTAGATAAATAAGAGTGAATAATCTCTAATGATGCCTTTGCTCTAACTTACTAATTGGGAATTATCCTCTATGTTGCTTTCCCAAAATACACCCTTCACATATTTTATCTAGTTTGTTTATCAATGAAAAACCTTTTACCATATTTTTTGTGTATAAAATTTAGACCTCAAAAATTTAATTTTCCAAATTATACATGCCAAATGAATTCTCATATTTTATTCCTAATTAAAAAAATTCTTTTGGTATTCCTTCACCAAAAGATTGTTCAGGATTCTTTTGTGAAAATTCTAAAAAACTTTGTACTTGAGGAGGTATTTCTTAAGTGATGTTTTCTTGGGCTAAATGTAAGATTTCCTGAGAAAATTCAACCCTTAAATATTTTATTGTTGGTCATTTGAAATTTTTCTATTAAATAATATCTTGGAAATTGGTCCAAAATTACACATTTTTTATTGTTTAATGACACTCTATAACCCTTCTAAGTAATTTGTCCAATGTGCATCAAGTTATGCTTTAAATTTAAAATGATGTAAACATTTGGGCCTATGCAAGATCATGATGGGCCAAACATGGTCTCTAAGTGGCGAAAATATAGAAAAACAAACTTAGGCAACTTCACATTAAAATTTGAATAAGTTATTAGCATAATTTAGAAAATATGCAGAAATAATATTTATAGAAAAATGAATGTAGTTTGCAAGCTACTAGTTTTTTTTTTTTTTTTTAAAGTAAATTTACTTGGTGGAAATTTGAAATTTCAATGTAGTAGTACTTTAAATTTTGAAAAAAATAAAAAGCATTTATTTGTCTGACCAACCTATGTATGAGAAAAATAATATTATTTTTGAATCTTTAAATATAAGTATAGGACACATGCATAGATGTAGCGTATATTTTTTTCTAATTTTTTTGCAATTAAATAATTATTTATGAATTTTTTAGTAGGAATTTTTAAAAATATGAAAAATCATTTGTCTGGCTAACCTAACTTGGTCAAAAAATTATAATTTTTTTAACCTATAGTTTGTAAAGCATAGAGTTTGACACATCTTTCAGATTTGAAAAATGTGTAACCATTTAAAAGTTATAGATGTTTTTCAATTAGCCTATCAATCAGAAGTTTACACATAGTGCATGTAGAAAATAAATAATAATTATCTATTAAATTCAAAATAAAACATATCTTATATTGGTAGAATGCTAACAACTTATTAAATAAACATTTTTCATTTCATCAAATTTGGATTAAAAAAGTCATCACCACAAACGGTAAGTTCGAAAAACCACTAGACCCCTTCTAAACATGTTTGGACTATTGAATTTTTAGGTTTGACATGCCCAATCCAAATCTCAAAGCAATCCTGAGGTAATAATCGAGGAAAAAAAATTGTCAGAAAGAATAAATATCCATTTCTTAAAGTTAAGAAATAGATATATGTTTCTTTAACTTAAGAAGTGAATATCTATTTTTTAAACTTAAGAAACAAATATCCCTTTCTTGAATTTTTTTGGTTGATTATAGATTAAAATTTAAAATATGTTATAATATTAATATTAAGATAAATATTTATGGGGATCACTTGTTGGTGTAACAGTGAGATGGTTGCCTTGTTTGTGGTGCAACCAAGGTTCAAAACCTTGCTTGGAGCTTAGCGGTGTATATCGGTTTAGACCCAACTGTTCAGAGGTAAATAAAATGGAAGTTGATCTTGGAGGACGTACATGTGATCTCAGCGGATGTGGTGGCTGATCGTGCTAGAGGCATGTGTTGCTCATGGATCCAGTTTCCTATTGACATGTGTTGCTTGTGGACTATTGTTAGACCCACATGGGTCTTTCATGCCTGGAAGGTTCTGTATTAGACCCTCATGAGTCTTTCACTCCTTCTGCTTAGTTGGTCTTGGAGAGATAAGGATGAAACAAACAAAGGAATGGTGTTGGAAAGAATAGCATTGGGTGACTAGTGGAGGTAGTGGTTTAGCAAGGATGAGGCCCCTCGAATGTGGTCTCACTGTTCATAGCTCTAGTCAAAATCATTCTGGGTGCTGTCCCTTAGCAATGATTCACCAAGCAAAAAAAAATATATTAATATAAATATTTATATATTTACAATATTAATATTAATATAATATACATTATATAATAAATCTTATATATTATATATTATATTATATTTATATATAATATATTATAATTTTTTTTTGATGGATTGCTATAGGGGAGTTTTAAATATCGTATTTATTATAATAAAAGTATAAATGAAACTTGAAGGAGCTAACAACAATATATACATCTCTCTCTCCATCACCCCCTTCCCTCTCTCCTTCATCTTCCTCTCTACTTCTCTCTATCTCCACTCACCCTCTCCCTCCCTACCTACCTCTCTTCCCTTCCCCCCCCCACACTCTTTGTCCCCATTCCACCTTCCCTCCTCTATCCATTTTCCTATCTACCTCTTTCTCCCTCCATCCATACCTCTCTACTTCTCTCTATCTCTCTTCTCCCACCATCCTTCTAAACCCCTCTCTCTCCCTCTCCCTCTCCCTTTCTACCTACATTTACATTTCCCTCAATCCCTTCCACCCCACCCTCTCTCTCTCTCTCATCCATAATATTTAATACATATTAAAATATTTTAATATTAATATAATATATAATATATATTAGAATATATTCATATTAATATAATATATAATATATATTAGAATATATTCATATTAATATAATATATAACATATATTAGAATATATTGATATTAATGTAAGATATAACATATATTAGAATATATTCATTTTAATATAATATTATAATATTATATTGTTATTAATGCTATAATATAATATATATAAATTATATTTGATTGGTATAAATTTATTTTTTATTTAATAAAATGGATATTTGTTTTGTTTGAATAGACATAATGGTCCAATTTTTATTTTGGGCATTCCAATTGTCCCCGCATGCTCTTTGGTGTCAAGAATATCATGATTTTTGTCCAATACAAACAATATTTTATTTTATTTTGCACTCTTTTGCACAAAATTTGATTTTATCAATCATCAAGGTACTTGTTTTTGTTTGTATAATGAGAAGTAGTCATCATAAAGCCAAAAGGAAGAGGAAATTCGAAGTGGAGTAAATTTAAGCAAGTAGGGACAAAGATAGATCAAGGAAGAATATGAAAAGAAAAGGTTTTTCAAATACTCTTTAAGGATAATAATCTTCTTAAATATCCTAAAATGACATTAAAAGTGACTATGATATTGAATTTAAAAATGTTGAACATGAAATTAAAAATATTACAAAATGTGATGAAACACCTATTGATAAGAGTAACTTCATAGATGAACAAGAAGAAATACATCAACATTTGTTTCAAGAATGTGGATATGAACCCCATGACATTAAAATTGTACTCTATAATTCACTCATTCATAGCATTGATGAAATTGATAACAAACATGAAATAATGAAATTCAATGTATCTCCAAATTACATAAGAGAAGACCTTTGTGAAAAAGAGATCCTAAATCTATATTTTTTTAACGATTCTAATAAATTTCAAAACATTCAAGAACCCCAAAATTGTTAGTTGATATAGATGAGGACACAATAAGAAAACTTCAAGGAAAAGGGTCATCATGAATCATTTGGCTGTGGTATACCAAAATTTTTAGTCAATACTTTTCCAATAAGATATTAACTAAACAATGTCAAATTTTTGTACAATTTGTAAAGTCGTGCAAAATGATACCACTATATTGGTGGGCTCTTTCCCAAGGAGTTCATGCAGCTTAGCGGGGAAGGGCATATCAGTGGGCTCTTTCCTAGGGAATTCATGTAGTGTTGTCAAGGTTTTGAAGACACTTTTTATGCCCTCAAAGTTTCTCTTCAACACAATAATGAAAACATCTTGTTGCGGACTCTGAGGAAGAATCAAAATGGGTTTGTACTGTAATGGAGGTGGAAATAAAGGATAAATTTTATGCCCTTGCTTTCTTGAGAGCACATATTTTGCATCCTTCAAGTAGTGGTTTGCAATTGGATTTACAGCTCAGGGTTAATTCACCGGTTAGAGGAGAAGAGCATGCATAGTTTGTTCACTCCTCTCCACCAGCTCTCCACCAACAATCAACTTTCAAGGGAATTCTCATGCATGATTGGCTCCTCGAATGCAATTTCCTAGAGGTCCTATTAGAGGGTGTAGTGTGTTTGTAAGAGGCTTTCAACTGACAGAGGGATTGGAGTTTCAGGATGAAAATTCAGTGCAACGTGACTACATGGAAGAATAGCTTATGTATTTTGTGGGTTTTTTGCTCAGAATTTTGAGTTCACTAGTTTGTTAAGGAATTTGGTTAATAGTTTTTGGGTAGTAATTTGTTGATCTATGTAAATTTAGTAGCAGTTGGAAGGGTGGTCTCCATATTAGAAACTTTGGGGTTAGCATGCTATATTTTGAGCTTTCAACATGATTTTCATTTACACAGGACATTTGAAATATGTAATTATCATATTCTATATATATATATATATGCCCTTATTCCTTTTGATTGAAAAAAAAATGATACCACTACTAAACAAATTGAAGATTCATATAAACAAAAAGTCAAATTGAAATAACATTATTGCTAAAAATATTTTAATGTACTCAATTCTATTGAAAAGAATAGTAAGGAAAAAGATAAGAGAGTTGCTCATGGAGTAATAACAATCTCTTTAGTAAGCAATCAATTAAGAAAGGCTATATTACTGAGAAAAAAAAGTGTTCAATTAAGGTTAAATCATAAAACATTGTCAAAAACACTAGCTATAAGATCAAGACTAGATAGTCCTCTTCAAAATGATACTTGGGCTTTTAGTGGTAGATTTCTGCAATTTGATAAGAAGCTCACCTTAATACCACAAAGGATGAAATTAAATATTTTGGTACTCTAACTCTAGAGTATCACCCAATGTAAAAGATGTTTCAAAATTAATAATTAACGATCAAGACTGCACACTACATCCTAAACATTTCTTAGAGCATAGTCAAACAATATTGTACAAACTATTTTGTGAGACATATCCAAATTTGAGAATCTCACAAAAGGAATTTAAATCTTGTAATTCATTTTATTGTGTGCCTCTTAAAATTCATAATACATGTTGAAAATACCATGTGGAGTTTTCTATGTATCATGAAATATTGTGCAATATTCATTCTACTTTGCATACTATTGAAATATTGTAGGAGTGTAGTGCAATACAACTACCAAAGTCATCGAGGGATTTATTATATATATTTATATATGTTAGGGATGATGGCTGCATTTTATATAAAAATGATTGTTTAAATGAAAAGTGTTTGTAGTGTAGTGGGCTGGCAAATTTTATATCATGTATTCATGGGGGTAGTGAGCATGATTTTGAAAAGAAAATGGTTGAGAAAAACCGATTTGAGATAGTGAAATACAATTTGAAGAGTGGAGGTGAAGGTTCTAGATGTGAGTTGGTTACAAGAGAAGTGTTGCTAAATTTATTTCAGATTTTAAGAAAAAAAATTACAAGTATGCAAGACACAACCACATGTCTAGATGATTAGATCATCATTTCAAGATATGTCAGGATTTTTTTCTTGTTTGGAATTATTATCTCTACAGTTAATTTTTTAGAAAACTACACATTGCACAAAACAAAGTCCAATCTCAATATT
>VDFB02067212.1:0-14509 GCA_007258455.2 Sequoia sempervirens
ATCTTCTCAAAGCTTCTTCAAAAGAAATTCCAATTCCAAGTAATAGCTTTAACAACCAACAAGATCCTCCAAGGAATCTTCCAATTCCAAAATCAACCAAAATAAAATAACAACTTCTAAGAAGATTTCAAGAAAATTCACAGTAAGAGGATTTTTTTTAACAAGTGCCCAGATAATTTCCCCGTGAGGAAATTGAATAGCCTATACAAAGAAAATACCTTTTCACTGTGTTTGTAAAGATCACGGTTGTTGGAGTGTAACCTCTGTAGAAAGCAAATCCCAAGAGCTTCTCCAAGAAAATCCCGAGATCCACAAAATATCCAACCAAAACAAATCTTCCAGACAAGAAATCTTCCACAAATATACAACCTCAGAGGAAATACAAATTCCTAAGAATATAAATTTTTTTACAGTAAAGAAATTTTGCCAGTGCCCAGAAAATTTCCCTCGAGGCAATTGAATAACCTTGTGCAAAATCCCAGATCCTCAATAACCTCCGTGAAATTTTTCAACAACCTTTTGCAATTATGGCACTCACACACATGTCGAGAAGTTGTTGAGAAAATATCTTCTCCACTTCTCGGCAATTTTGCCATTCAAAATTTGCATGTAATTTAATTAATCTATTAAATTTAAAATTTGAAACTCAATTTTCCAATTGCATGTAAATAACTTATTTATTTTATTTTAAATACTAAAATCAAATTTCAATCACAATTTTATTTTATTTTATTTTCTAATTTTCTAACTCATTTAAATATAATATAATTTATGCACTTAATAATTTAATTTAATTAATTAATTTATTTAATTAAAATAGTTAAATCCTTTTAAGACCAACTATTTAACTAAATAAACTAACTAATGTATTAAATAATCAAGTAGGTAAATTTCAATCATATTTAAATATTAATTTAAATAACAAAAATTAAAGCACAATAACTAACATTTAAAAATAAACCAATATTTATCTTTCAAAAACGATTTAACCAACAGAAACACATTACAACCTACGACTCACAACTGAAAACTGACTAAGTACTATGACCAGAGTTGTAAACTAGGCTAGGATAAACCTAACTACTATCTCCCGTTCAACAATTCCGTTGAGTCTTGACACGCTCAGACCTGATTACACAGGTGGAGTCGGTGTCATGTACCTGCAAATCCTGCAACCGAGCAAACAACATGCATACATGTATATATATATATATATAAAGCATTAAACAAACACACCGTGCGGAGAAAATCACAGATATCGCAGGGCACTCGCAAGCGAGTGATGCGATTCTGTTCTCCACACCAATACACTCACAGCAAACTGACTCAATAAATGTTGTTAGTCCATCATAAGCATGTACATATCCATAAACAACTGAAAGTAAACATCTACACTAAATCATATCATGTCTGAAACAATAATCATCAAACAAAGTATCATCATGTCACAGAATAATCCACCATCGCTCAAAACCAGCGATCAAAGTATCAACAAAACATCATAAGGTCGCGGTATGAAAAAAGTATCAACGAAAGCATAAGCATAAGCGGGTACTACACCGGTATCTGAAGTAGCAATTTATTTTGTTTCTAACACTTCACAGAAGTTTCAAATTCTTTTGAACTTCATGTACATTTTTATGAGTCAGATATATTAGTTCTTGCACTTGAGTATGTCTGAAATGTAGTTTTGTTTGCAGGTTCTCAAGGATGGACTTGAAGCTATTCATATTCCTTATGCATATGGATTTGCAATTATTCTGCTTACTGTTCTTGTAAAAGCAGCCACGTTTCCTTTAACTAAACAGCAGGTAAGACCATAAGTGTTACAGTTAATCCTGTATAGTCTACATTTCAAATAGACACCTTTTCAATTGCAACCTGATGTTCAGGTGAATGCCATCTAAAAAGCATATATAGGTTGTTCAATTCCTTCTATGGTGCATATGCTTTCAGAAATTTTTTGTCTTATGTTGTCAGGATCATTAATAATAGTACCATATGGGGGCTAAACATTACTAATTTGATTGAGATTGCACTGCTGTATTTTAGATCTATTGAAGTATCTTAATCTTCCTCTTTAATCCAAAATATAATAATTTTTGTTGCTAAGATATCCTTGTCATTTTGAAATTAAGATCACTGTGTCAGTAATTGATGTTCTTGAGGCTGGAACTCTGGAGCACTTTCAATATGAAAAAGAGAACATTTTGAAGATGGGCTTATTGTTTACTAGCATCTTGTTATTTGTGGATGATATGGCCAACATCTTAATGATTCCAAGTTTCAAGATTAAATTTTAATAGTTTGAACTTAAAGGTTATATTAAACATAGCCTGAAATAGGGCCACCTTCAGCTCAGAGTTGCTGAATCAGAGTGTGAGCAATACAATGTTTAAGCCAAATTTTCTCAAATTTGATAGGACAAGGTACTTGAATATAATGAAAAATCATGCAATCTTCAGAAGGCTAATGGTTAGAGACTGCCAAAACTTTGAACATAATGAATAATTTTCACCAAACAGTTTGGTAATTCTCCAAATTAAGAAATTGATAGATCTTTTGGCAAAAGTATGAAGACCTTTCTTAGAATTGCAAACTGAATCAGAATTAACTATGGAGCTTTACAGAATAAATGGGTAAAATATTTAGTAGCACAAGAGCTAAACCTTTCTTGCCAGAGGATTCTGGGTAGCCATTAAATTGCCATCTAAAATGAGTAGTATCGGTCATTAAATTCTTTCAAGCAGTCATTTGAGATCTTGAACTAATCCAAGAAGCAAGACAAGTTAATAAGCAAATTGATGCCACACTAAGTTCTGAATCAAATTCATATCTAATAGGAGATGCCGGATGTACTCTGGGATGCAAAGAAGGAGAAAAGAAGTCTGAACTCTGTTATGTCCCATTTAATGCAGAATCCCCTGAGAAGCTAATAAATTCTGTGCCAACAAAATAGGAAGATACATGTCCCAGAACAATCTGGAGGACTACAGCAATTGTCTTCTTGATATGTTTTAGTAATGGTGCTGGTTTTGGTTTGGGGTTCAGGTTTGTCAGTTTAGCAAATATTTTTATGGTTGGGTACGACTGTACTATATATATATATATACGTATATATATACATACATACATATACATACATACATACATATATATATATCTATCGCAAAAAGAAGAGCAGAATTGAAAACACATGTGGTAACAAAAATTGATAATCCAATGTCGAATGTCAAATCATACATACATACATATATATGTATCTATCGCAAAAAGAAGAGCAGAATTGAAAACACATGTGGTAACAAAAATTGATAATCCAATGTCGAATGTCAAATCAATACAAAATTTTAATTAGTAATTTTCATCTTGCTTTTCATTGAGAGCATCAATGTCATCAGTTAGTTCATTTGAACCACATACAGCCACAGCACCACTCTCACTAGTTGCATCACATGTAGCAACCTCCTCATCCTTTAAAGAAACTATGGCAAGCTATGCCATATAAGCATCCAAGTTGGCATACTTAGGGGCTACATCCAAATTATTCATTACTCCCTTTGTGTACTTGACTTGCTTATGTGATGGGGTCCTTTACCTTTTTTGCAGCCAACCAGTAATGCTTAATCGAGTGGATAAAGGAGTATGTACTCCAGTTCCGCACAATAAAGAACTTGCAACCTATTGAGGTTGGAGACAAAGTCAACCTTTGCAATTATAAAATTAAAATATAACAGTAGCTGCATTTATGTGGTAGAACTTTGATTACAAGAGGCTGTAGGTAGATAGTGCCTTGGCCATGAAGGTACCACTATGTGTGAATATCCTGCTTGTACTTGTCTTGAAGGGTGTTAAGGTTGTGATTCCTTGAAGTTATAAAACTGCAAAACTCAGCCATGTCAATGTCCTCTAAATATGCATTTGGGAATAGACTAGTAATTGCAGCATTGTACGCCTCACTTAAGAATCTCTATGGGCAAGGAAATTATCTTTGTGCTATAATATTTGGGTGATGAAGTAAATGCTAGGAGATGCAAAGGTGTGGTCATCTTGTTCTAGCGGTCAACATTGATTTGTTTCATCTGTTTGAAAAATGCTTTTGTGGGATCATTCTCTTTAGTTGCTATTATGATCTTTATTTTTTCTATCATGCAGTTTACTGCCTAGCTGTATTGGCAAATTTGATCATACTCATGATGGACTTAGTGAACCTCAAAAGATAATGCACATGAACCCACCAATCATCATCTAGGACCAATGCTTTGACTTTCTTGGCCCTCTCTAAATTTGTTTGCCTCCATAAACTTTGAAGGTTGTTGACGAACATGGTGCTCAATGCTTCTTGCACCTTCACAATTCGTTTCAAGACAATTGTGTGTGATGTGAATTGAGTTTCAACAATCTAATAGTTTCATAAATTAAAAACAAATTAAAAAAGTAGAGGATATAAACAAAATTTATATCAAACTTGTAGTAAATTAAAAAGTTAAATATGGAAAATTTTAAACTTAACTTCAGCAACTCCAACTTTGAGGGGGACTTAAAAATTGCTTGTGATGTGATTTGGCATGAACATCTGAATCTTTTCAGCCTTGGTGTAGATTTTTTTGATCCACTTGATTTGTGTGCAAATCTTGTGCATCATAAAGTTCAGTGAGTGGATGGCACATGGTATCTCAAAAATGTATTTGTATTTTGCCTCCACCAGTAAATCTACCACCCTTTAATTTTTAATGTTGTTTGTTATAAATTGGACAACATTTTGGGCACTCACCATCTCTATAACGTCTATGAGGATGTTGACAATGACGTTTGCATCCTTCACATGCTCTTCACAGTCAAATGCCTTAAAAATCATTGCTGCATTAGGTCACACTACAATGACGTTAATTAGGGGCCTGTTTTTGCAATATTTCCATCCATCAGAAACGATGAACAATCATCTTTCATCCACGAATCTTTGCTTAAATGCAAAAATGTCTCATCCAATAAGGTGGTGCAAACCTTTTCATACCCTTGGGCCTGTACGACTTGTGGGTGTTGGACTAATAACATTCACGATTGCTTGCCAATATGGTGATATCATGAGGTTGAAAGGAAGCCCATTGACATAAATACAATACACAATGTGCTTATCTGCGTTGCTTGTCATTTGATTCTGAAATGTCATCTCTAATGGGCCTCTTTTGTGGTAAAACAAAGGGCTATTGTCTTCTTAGGAAGTTGGTATCACAATAAAAGGATGTGTACGAACTAGGAACTACTACTGGAGAAGTGGAAGATGTCCCTAAAGGTGGGTTGCACAATCCTTTTTTGGCTAAAGGATGGTTTTTTGATTTTTCTCTGTCATTTGTACTTTCTGCTGTTTCTTGCTCTTCGATAGACAAGAGAATTTGCTCCTTTGGCAACCATTGCTTGTTTGACCTTGGATGAATTCTAATTCCTTGGCTGGACATTGCACACAAGCAAGCTTTCACTTGACTATACAATCTTTTATACTTGTTATGGCATTAAATATGGTGGCAAAGATAACCTCGCCTCTAGGAATGTTCTCAATCATTGTGACATGTTACCAAAGAGGTGATCCTTGGTGAAATTTGGAAATCGTATCTGTTTGTGGGCTCGCTGAATTAGAATTAACAGCCATTGTAAAGTATACATATACTGTTACCTACCTGTTTAAAAAAACGAATATTAGGAAAGAAAATGTAACTCTATTCTATGTAAATATAGAAAAAGAAAAAAAAAACACATTGCCTTATTAAATGTTCAAAATTGATTAATGATGCAGAAAACTTGAAAAACATTGGAAGCTTGGAAATACAATTTGAAAAATTTACAATAAACTGAGAAAACTTACCCAGAATGATAAATGTCCTTGATGCAAGCTAAAGTATTCCTGTAGCACTTATCAAAGACATCTTTGCTATCCTTCACAACACTCAAAAATCACTAGCAGCCTGGAGCTATGATGAACAAAAAGTTTTGGAAGTTTGGAGCGATAGGTAAGTTGAAATGTGTTTTTGTGTTTGTGTTTGTCACTTTTGTGTTTTTAGGGTACATTTAGGGTTTCACGTAGTCCTTTAGGTTTGTTTTCTCATTTCAAAATGTGCTTTAAAAAAATGCTTTTTAAAGTGATTTTGGGTCAGCTGCCATGTGGGTTTGCCCATGTTCACCCGAGTGCCCTGAGTAACCCCCAAGTATGCTTATAGCTTACCTAGGTCATACCCAAGACATTTGAGATGGGCCATGGGTGAATGCCTGCGGTACCCAAGATTAGACCTGTTCGGTCTGAACAACATAGTGTTTTCTAGTGAGCGTAAGCATAATAACAAACAGCAATGAAATTGCAGAGATAGTTGTAGAATTAATTTATAAGTGACTGTTTGTAGGATTCTAAAGTTTACATACACACATTATATCCTACAAATCAAACATGTCAAATAGAGATGACAAGAAGAAAATGAAATATCCCTTTCCTGAGATTTCTGGTAATTCCGCAATTTTTTTTTGTTTTTCTGACTACTCTGATTTTTTGTTTTTTTGATGTAATATTTAAATAATTAAAAACTGGCAGAAACTTTTATTGCAGGAAAAATAAAATTAACATATGTGAATAAGATATTCACATAAATCACAGGATATTAATTGAATAATATTTGCTAAATTCCTAAGTGACATAAAAGGAACCTAATATATATATGGACTGTTGAATTTGGGAGTGTAGCTGACCTGCACCCTTGTCCCCCTTTTGTCTTATTATTTGCTGTTGCTGGCTTTTGGAAACGGTGTGATCTCCTTTTGTAGGTTTGAAATCACTTTTCTCTGCAGCCATTCACATTCCCTGCTATCCCCACATCACTTCCCAAGGTGCTGTGCTGAACCCTTGTGACTTCCCACGTTCCTCATATCCCAGCGAATTCCTTAAGAGAGTTATGATTCTCCTTTAGAGTTTTCTTGACTCTAACAAGTGGCAGCTGATTTTATTCCTCCCACAATCCACGCCTAGTCAGCAATTGACTTCAAAAAGATTTTCCAAATCTTCTTACTTTCTACACAGCCTTAATGTGAGCTGCGATTCATTTGTTGTGGGCAAGCAGCATTATTCCATCTTCCTCTAAAACAATTTGGTATGGCCAGCCTGCCAGTAGGTGTGGTTGGTATTTTTATTGATTTTTTAACTAGCTAATCAAATTTATAAATTCGCGTCAGATCTGGAATAATTTATTCCATAAATTTTTAGGAATTCTACAATAAACCTTTAATCGCCTTTAAATTCTCGAATCTTTTGGAAAACACAATACTTCTTGCATTTAGCACAAATTTGACCTCTGTATGAAGCCAACAATGGGAACTTGAAGGTTTTTGTCTTCCAATTCCTCAATTAACCAAGAGCGTTTCATCCTCAAGGTAAAAGCTGAACCAAAGCCATGCAAACAAAGGTTTTTGGAAATTGATAATGATGGAAAGAATGTTTTTTGCTTTTAATCCTTTTTCTATCCAACCCTAAAAATAATTAAAAAATACTTTTTTATTTGAATATTCATCCCTTTTCCCTTTTATAATTATTAATTACCTTTCAGGTAATTAATATTTATTTTAATTGAATATTCACCATTTTTCCACTTCATAATTTTTATTTGTTTTTTGGCATTGTATCCAATATTTACATTTGGCTCTATTTAATAATATTAAATTGTCTTTTTCTCGAAGTTATAACTTAAAGTACCTTTTAGACAACTTAATAAATTATTATTATATTATTCCCCTGTATACCCCCCCTTTAGCCAATGGGGAATAAAAATATGCTTTGGACCCTCTGACTTGATTTAGTATGAAAAAGAAGAAATTACAAAAGGAATAATATTTCATACTAGACCATGATGTATAATACACTTCTGTACACAGTGAATAATGATCATGACACAATAAGACTCACACAATGATCAATCTGGTTCCAACTACCATGATCCTTTATACATTATAACTCAACTGCTCTTCATGAGGTCCTAGCTTCCAAGAATCAGAATGGCTTGGATACCTTTATATCCATCATGTTGGGAATAGAAGTTATGCAAAAAGAATATCTAGCTTTACTCTTATGCTTTGGAATAGCTACTATCCTATCTCTCTCTTTCTCTTATCGATTTGAATATCTCATACTCTCAATAAATGGAGAAAGATAATGATTGGTACAGCAGTGAGAATTTCAAGGTTGACACTTCATAAACAAACACTCCTAAGGAATTAAAAGACATTGAATGTACTTTCAGAAGATACTTGGTGAAAGTTAGGTAAACCAACTATTTGGCTGCTGACTGTCCAATTCGTAGGAGCAAATCATCAAGGAATAAAAATACTTGGATTTCTCATGGGCCAAAGGGTAATAATTGGAACTCAATCATTTCTGCTAAACTTTGTCATCATCTCATTATGCAAGAAGGCCTATGATGCATTATTGGGTCAAGGTTGTTTGGTAGCAGCCAAAGTCAACCACAACTGAAGAAAAAAACACTCTCCATTGAAAATATATGCCAAAATTATATAATTGATATTAGGTATCAGACAATAAATGAGGAAGCAACTTCCTTGGTTTCATTAGATTTGGACTCTAGTGAAGGTGGATAGAGAAGATTGATTAAGGCCCCATGAAGCCAAATGTTGAAGGATGAAACAAGTTCCTTCAATGGTTTGTTCTATTGGAAAGTGGAGGACTATGAATATTTCTTCCTAACTGCAATTTTATTGAAGCCATGGAGATTAATGAAGATGAACAAGTAATGACAAGAAGCATAAGAAGGAATCAGAAATGACAGGAAAGGGGTTTGTGAATGGATTGAAGCTAAAAGCTTAACATCAAAGGCAATAAGCTATTAGTACTATTGATTATGTAGGCCTAACAAAACTGTCAGATATAGACTCATTGACGAAGGGATGGGCAGGCATGGTTAAGTTATTGAAATTTTTGACCTAGAGCCAATTAATAACTGTCCTAACAAATGCTACAAAGGACCTTATCCATATGTGTAAATCAACAAGTTTAGGAAGTTAAAGAAGTATAAAAATGTAAGTGAACAACGATGTGTCCCACAAGAAAATTTAAAGCATATAATAATAAGAGGAAAGCTATTGCCTTGCAATGGCTAGAAAAGAAGATGACTAAACTTTTCTCCACTGTACATCCTCGCAATGTTTCCAACGTATGACTATCTAACATAATTCCTTCCACTATATGGTTTGAAAAAGATTTTGGGCACCATAAGTCTTTGTATGGTTTGTGTTCATTTCTGCTCTATTTTCCACAACATGTGTAACATGCCCATTGTTTAACCCAAAGAATTTACCTATGTTTCAACTCACATGTGAATAATATATGCTTGCAAAATATAGCAATAAAATTTTTCTTTTCGATTTCAATAATAAGATGCACATTTGAAATAATCCCATTTCAAACTTCCCATTGCATTTACAAAAGAAACATTACAAAATCCTAAGTAATGATTTCATATTCCATAATTCCATTTCAATAATAACATTTTCCCGTTTACAATTTCTCAATAAAGATATACATGAATACATACATAACTTCCATGGGCTTTAATGAAACAGAGATACAAATGGTCCAGATGTCCTTGCTGGCATACATCCTCAAATTTCGGCCACCAACTGTATGAGGGAGAGCATCACTCAAGCGCTTCTCCGCCAACCACGGACTTACTATGATCCCTCGCACATCTACCTAATTGGTAAGACGGTCCTACCCTTCGACGAAGAGATTGGTTTGGTAACCTCATAATATTAGCCTTCTTGAGCATGGTGTTGTGTCCTACATAACTAGAACTACAATACACTGGCTACAACCTACATGTATGACATTTCTAGCCTAGTATGCAAACCTGGCTCATAGTGAACCGACAGTGTAAACAGTGGCTACTTACACTACTTTGGCCAAAGAATTCAACACTTAGTACTTCAAGTGTAGGTTGTGTATGTTCACCTGCCCCTTAGCTCAATTTGGTATTTGACCATTCATACTCTTTCAAACATAACATACATTCAACCTAAAAGGTAATGACATAACAATGTGACCAACTAGGTTAATCCCATCCACAAATTATCCTAACCCAAGGAATTACCAAGTTAACCACTCACATTCACATAACTAAATGACCAACTAGGTTACTCCCATCCATGGATTATCCTAACCCCAGGAATAACCAACTTAACCATACATGTTCAAAACTAACATCTTTAATAAAGTACTTCAAGATAATAACATTTCACATATTTCACAATCCATGCAACATACATATGGCCTTTGACAACCTAGGTAATGTTCAAATAGTGAACATATCCACACAATTCCATCATAGAGAATATATACATATATATAGATACATATATATATATACACATGTATATATATATACATACATGTATATGTATATCTATATCAATCAATAGGGTTTCGTCAAACAAGATACCACCAAAGTCAAGCACTCTCATTCAAAGTAAGAAATAACTTAAGTTCATTCAAGCAAACTCAACATGCATAAAAATCATCTTTTTCCAATCACCTGCATTCATAAACAAATACGTTTTCAACTTTAAAAAGAATAGAGTAATAAAATCAGCATGCTTGGAATTATAGCTCCAAAAGATTATGCTGCTTCCTAAGCTCAAATCCCATAGTCACGTTTGCTGCTCCTTCTAAACTTAGCCTATCCCCAATACTAGCTTCTCACAAAAACTCTCAACCAATGCAAATTCAAAAAGCAAATTCTCTTTCTCATTAAAACACTCAACATTTCACTTGCATAGAAACTACAACAAAGAACTTCAGAAACGAATGATCAAGAATGAATGAGTGAACAAAAGGTAGAGATGCTGCCTCTATATATACTAAAAGCTGAGAAACTCAATGCTACAAACAAACTACTAAATTCGCCACCTTTTCTCTTCCCATCGCCACCACTTCAACAGCAAACTAATTCCCTTATAAAATGCATCGACTTAGCCAACAAGAATGAAATGTGGCTGCTTTAAACTCTCAATTTGCAAACACATATGCAGTTCATATATTTCCAGTTTCTCCAATGAGGATGAGTCGCCATTTCTTAATGACAACAATGACTCTTTTATTAAGTCAAACACAACAAAGCTCACTTATAGGTTTCATAATTGCTAAGCAAGTTGACTACCTTCTTAAGCTTCAGCCAACATTGGCTTGACAAAGTCTCTGTGCATTGATACATATACTTCTATTTGCTTTTGTTCCTCTTTTTATGGCGCTACACTTTACACATAATCATGTTGTGCATGGTTTTATTATCAGCAGCAACTTTTAATGAAATGCATCCTTTCACTATAGCGTTGGCTTTATGCCCTTTACATTCTTCTTTTATTTGCATTCACTTAACATACATTACATACTATGCGCTACTTTGACTCCTCATATCCGCATAATATGCACTTCACTTTGTTATCATTTCGTTGGCTTTTATATAAGCCATGCTCTATAATATGGCTCGCGCTATATGTGCGCCCAAGTTTATTTTAAAACATTTCAAAATGTATTTAAACATTATATATATATATATATATATATAACTTTCATCATTATATTATATATATATATATATATACACGTTTATTAAAACATTATTTGCTAATCACATATATATATTAACGACTATATATATATACATGTATTAATATGTATGTGTTAACGTATTCCCATACATATATATTAATATATATATTAAATATACATATCGTTATCTTAATATCCACAATAAACACATATTTACATATCCATCGATTGGTATATATATACAAAATGTATATATATATATATATATATATATACAAAATGTATATATATATATATATATATATATTGTATATATATACTGATCGATGGATTTGTAAATATGTATTTATTGTGGATATATATATATATATATATATATATATGTTGTATATGTCTAATCGATATTTTCATGCATATGGTATATCCGTACATGAGTATGCATAAGTATGTCTACCTATGTATATGCATGCACGTATATAGATATATATATATGTCGTATATGCCTAATCGATATTCTCATGCATATGGTATATCCGTACATGAGTATGCATAAGTATGTCTACCTATGTATATGCATACATGTATATATTCATATATACATATATACATTCTTATGTATATACTTATTGATTAATATATACAAAATGTATATATATATATATATGTCGTATATGTCTAATCGATATTCTCATGCATATGGTATATCCATACATGAGTATGCATAAGAATGTCTACCTATGTATATGCATGCACGTATATATACATATATACATATATACATTCTTATGTATATACTTATCGATTATTATATGAATATAAACATACGAAGCAGAACTTACACTTAACACAAAGACTTAATCACATATTCCAAATCAAGAAACAATCAAAGACTTAAAACCAAAACCAATGCAAAACATTCCCATTCGATGACTGAAGTTACTTATCATTTCTTGACTAACTTGACTCAACTTGACCAAACTAGGATGTGAGTGTATGATAGCTCAAATAGGCTCATTAAGGGTTACCAAACCAAGTTCTTCTCTTGAGTGATACTCCTCCTCTCTTCTGGAGACTTGATTCTTTTCCTGTATCCAACTTAGTGTATCACAACAATAGTTAGCCGATAACATTACATTCACATGCATCAAATATCTTTTTGCATTATCAAAGCATTGAAAACATTCATATTGAATTGCACATTAATTCATCATATTTTTCATCCAGATATATACATACAAAACACAATCATGTATTAAAGCATTTTAACTCATCAAAGTAACAGTAAATAAGTAATAACACAATGGGGTGTAACAACATGCTCCTCCTTAGTGTTATTTTTCACTGTACGGGTTGGTTGCCATGTATACCTTACTGTTTCTTCTACTATACATTGATACAACTTGTTAGTCCGCATTCTGTTATACAGCTTGGGCATTACATAATCTCATAGTATGTTTCTCTATTATCACATCTAGTCGTATGGTGTATGGGGATGATTCTATTGTACAGTCTTGGAAACAAGCTATTGCCATATGACCTTCTACAGTAACCATATGACCTGCAATAACTGTACTACTTTTCTTGGATTCTAAACCTGGTAAACTTGGGCCAAAGTTTAATGCAACTGTGACAAGTAGAATAGATAGCAACTTGGGTAAACTTGGGAAATTCAATATCATGTCTGTGCCAAGAAATGTCGGATGGACTGCTATGAAGGAATGGAAGTCATTATAGTGGGAAGGTGATCTTGGTGAAGGCAAATACACAATGTGTGGGAAAAGTGGACAAGGTTTTAATAATGGGGATATCTCTGAACTGCTAGGATGTTTTTTGCAAGCTCTACAAGTTTCAAATCACTATAAACAACATAATATTTCTGCTTAGAACACTATAAGGAGTGAGGTGAACCTTTATTTGTGTGTTTGGCAGGCTCCTGTAACTATTCAGATCATTTGGATTATCATTATGATAATGCTGATCTATTTTGTATTGTACAAGCTGCACACTTTTCCATCACCATATGACATGAAGACCCACAAGACTCCCAACTTTCCCTTGCCGCTGTATGCCATCATCCAGTATGTAATGTGCCCTTTTTGGGATAACCCTAAATCTGCCCTAATTAATCAATTCCGAGTAATTACCTTGGTGTTGGGGAATGCTTATAGAACAATTAGGTTCCTACAAAACAGAATTAGAGAGTATTTACAAGATAATATTAATTAGCATGCATGTAAGGAAATCAAAAGAGAATGTGGTTAGGGATACAACTACCTGTTGGCCTGCAAAGTGTTAGTAGAAATAAGACATCATCATTTCATAAGCATATTGAATCTCCTAATTCATTCTTCCTTGAGTATGATGGTCTGATAGGGTGCCCAAGAATCCCTAGGCCCAAGGGAAGTTTACCCCCCTTGACCCCATGTGGCCCTTGCCATCCATATGGGGTGGTGTACCTAGTATTCTACCTTCGTTCCCCTGTACCAAAACCATCATTGCTCAATCATATTGAGAGTTTGAGGGTGCAGCTACAGCAGGGTGTCCTGGATAGTCATTTTGTCTAAGCCCAAGAGTAGTTTGCCCCTCTTGGCCCATGTGGCCCTTGCCATCCAGATGGGTGGTGTACTTAGAGGGTGACCTCACATGCTGTTTCCCCTTTAATAGTCCCTCCATCTCCCCCATCATGCCTATTGTGTACAGTCAGACATAATATAAGCACACAGATTCAGACTATTAAATGAATGACATAACATGAATATTAATTCATTGTATAAATACACAAGTTCTGATCTGAACTATCAAATCAATGATATAAGATGAATACTATATTCTGTCTCTTGAAGACAACACAGATTTATATATATTACTTGCAGCAACAAATGATTACTTAGAACCATATAAATGCACAGCCTATTA
>VDFB02067213.1:0-96257 GCA_007258455.2 Sequoia sempervirens
AGTTCAAGTATCAGGATAAAGGTATCAAATCCTTATTCAATGTAAACATAGTCAAGTTTGATAGATAAAAAGTTGGCCCCATTAATACTAGGGGAGCATTGTCTAATGAGATTAAGTTGACACTATTCAATTTTTAGAAGTTAGAACCCTAACATTTATATGAGGCTTGTAAAATAGAACCTTATTAGGAAGAGTAGGAGAGGAGAAATGAACCCATAATAATTCTACTTATATTGAATACAAATAATAATAATGTTTAACCATTTCAAAATGTTAAATTTGTTTCACTATGATGATCAATAGCTAATTTGTACAAGGAGGCCACAGTTTATAGGGAAATGAAGACTACATAAGAGGAAAATTTATAACATAGTAGCTTGGTTGTAGTTGTTTCTTTAGCATTAACTATTTTCTCTTTGTTCTTTTGTTGTTGAATATTTTATTTGATCTTTTAAAACTTATCAATGGTACTTGATCTTCGTAATGATTATTTTCTTCTTCTTCAATTATTATCATCTTAGAAGGAATACCATTTCAATTTAGAGCGGGGAGAAATGTATTTTTCTTTTAAAGTATTTAAAATATTATATTTATTTGATGGTTCCTTCTTAACCTCTTCCACTCCTTGGAAAAAATTATCCAACTGGACTTGAATCTCCTTATATTAATCAATTTACTTCTATGATTTTTGTATGTGTTTTTAGTGATTTACTCTATCCTTTCAATTTATTCATGATATACTTTAATATAGTTATAACAAGTATATAATAGTTTTTCATAATTGGATATGCCTTAAGAAACTCTTTAAACGTGAAATTATTTGATGAGGGAAGATATAAATTAAGGTTATTCTTTATTACTTACCTCATGCTCATCCATATTTTTTGTCCATAAATATCTCTAAATCAAATTGATTTTGCAAAGAGGATAGCTATATTTTAAATATTCGCTCTTAGTCAAAGTCATTTATTTCTTTGTACAAATTTAAAATTGATTTATGTAATTTAATTTTTAATAGTTTTAACATGGATATATGAAGAATAGTTATATATATATATAGTAAAGTGGACATATTTTTAATATTTTCCTAATGTACTAGAAAATTTAATAATACCTTCATTCCTTCTAATCCCAATAGAACTATTTTATTATACATTTCATTCAAATAATCTAGTTTCTTTCCTCTAAATTTATTCTTCGATTCATACATTTAGTTCACCAACCATTTTTGGAGTAATGTCATAAGACTTGAAGGAAAAATATGAAGAATTTTATCCAAGTTTCCATTGTATGCACCCTAAACTTTATATCATGAACTGTTTAATATAATTTCTCAAATAAATTTGTTTTAATGAATTGTTTGATATAATGCCTCAAATAAATTTCCAATAGTGTTTTTGACGGAGTATGATAGAATAGTGTTTTTGATATAATGCCTCAAATAAATTTCCAATAGTGTTTTTGATATAATGCCTCAAATAAATTTGTTAATGAACTGTTTGATATATGGTGCATACAATGAAACACTATTTCGATCACACTCCATAAAAAATTACTATGAACTGTTTGATATAATGCCTCAAATAAATTGGAGGTGCCTTGGTAGAAATGTATGCAAAATGTGGAAGCATAGACAGGGCATGTATCATAGAAATAATGTATGTTGAAATCGCTTTCAAAACTTTCAAAAAAATGCAGTTTCAATTCAATAAATTTGAAAAAATTTGCATTTAGGGTTTCAAAATTTGACAAGAAAATGCATTTTAAACTCTACAAAATTCAAATTTCACATACCTGGTGCTCGCTATGCAAGTTGGGGTGACAAAATTTGGAGAGACGAAGTTGAGTTTGAGTTCGCCGGAGAGATGAAGTCATTTGCAGATCACGTTCTCCGTTCATTGCACGCACAAGCACAGGGAAAACAACTAGTAAAAAGCGAAAATGATAGTTGAAAATGACAATTTTTTTTTTTATGTTTTATTTAAGGGGGTTCGGTTGAACCCATGTTCGACCGAACCCCTTTAAATATTATTATTTTCGTTTAGGGTTTGGGGGTTCGGTCGAACCAAGGGTTCAACCAAACATATTATGTGGTTCGGTTGAATCATTGGGTTCGATCGAACCCATTGATTTTGGGGAAAGGAAAAAATTGAAATTTCCTTCCTCTAAAAATTTGTAAACCACTATTGTGGTTTGGCCCCCTTGTGATGCTAACCTTTGTTCCAATATCCACATTTATATAGCAGCTCGAAGTTGCTTGGCTTTAGCATGTTACTAGTTGGGTCATTCCCTTGGGTGATTACTTTTTCCCATAAGGCAAGCTCTCTAAGATAAAAAAAAAAAGCAAGTATACCTGTAGTTCGATAAATCTTTATTCCACATGAATAAAGAGAGAACACATGCTATATACTCCACTCACACTCGCAGATAAACACAAATGGGCCTAGATTTTTGGTCACCTAGTTAAGGGGAGAGAATATACCTACCATCCATCAAGCACGAAAGACATGGTTTTCATAAACCTTTTAATTAAGCTATGTTCCTAACTTAACCAAAAGGAAACAATTAAATCACTCCCAACCCCTACATATATCATCAATAGTTTGATAAGAATGTCTCTGACAAGCGTCTTTAGTACAATGGATATCAAATGCTTTTTATTTCACTTCAATGCTCCATGTTCCTCTTAAAACCTGCAATAAATGCTCAAAATGTTAGATGAGATCAAGAAAAAAGAAGACATGAGGGTTAGATGAATGATTAAGCATAAAAACCCAAAAACTTAGACCAAGTTACAATGTGATTTTACTTTAGGTGTAAAATTAAAAATTTTAACTCCACAAAAGTTGAGGAACACCTACACTATTGCATAGCTTATGAAATTATACCCCATTTCAAAAAAAAAGCTCTGAAAAAGACCTCTATATGACCAAGTTACAACCATTTTAAGATTAGACAAAAGACGCCAGAACAATGACAAAAGGTGCCACAAAATGGGAAAAAGGAACCAAAACAGAGACAAAAGGTGCCAAAACAGATGCAAAAGGCACCAAAATAGGTGCAAGAGGTTCCAAAATAGGTGCAAGAGGCGCCAGAAGTCTCACATCCAAACCTCTGAACATAAATTTTCTAGCATCTTAAAAATAAATGGGGCAAGGCCCCATAGTGGGCACCATTTTGTGTGTGTGTGAAATGTGTAAAGTTAGTATCAACAAAAGCCTTAATTTGAAAGAATTATATTAAATATTCAAAGCAAACAAGTTATTCTAATTTGCAACAAATTAAATCTTTCAAGAACGTCTCATTGTCCTCTATCTTAATGATTCTTTTAACCTTTTGGCCCTCAGAATTCTATGTGCACAAAGGCTATTAAAATGACACTTAAGAAACGAGATTAGTATTCAACATGCAAGCCAACTAAATGCCTATATGAAACCATATGCTAACAATGATGATGAATGCTATGATGAATGGATGATGATGTTTATGATGAATGAACAAGTGGAGGTGGATGCTATGGTATTGAACTAGAATGATCTATATATGATTCTACATATGCTCAAATGTAAACTAAAAATGAACTAATCTAAAATGCAACTATGATGCAATATGGGACATAAAATTCAACTATGAAGCAAGATTTAAAGCTAAGATGTAAATGCAAAGCAAATCATGAAGTTAGATGCAACTATAAGACTCCAAAATGCTCCAAAGCTCCAACGATAAACTTGCATGATAACTCTATATTCAAATGTGGATCAAATGATATTTCTACATGATAACTCTATTCAAAAGTAGATGCAAAATACAACTCCCAAGGGTTGTATTTATAGCCTTTTCCAAGCATATAGTGAGGTGGCAATAATCAACAGTCCAAATTCGATCAAGAAGAATGGATGGTGGAGATGGAGAGAATCAAGATGTTGTCCCCTTGACCAAAGACAACATGCCATTTGGATAGAAGAATCCTTGACCAATGGGCAACATGCCATTTGGATGGAAGACTCAAGTGTGTGAAGTAAAGACCATGTGCTCTAAAATTGGTGGAAGTGTGTGAGGAATAGACCATGTGCTCCACAATTGGTGAAAGTCTAGGAGGAATAAGCCATGTGCTTTTAAAGATTGGTTGAAGATAATTCTAATTAAAAATTAGAGTTATTTATTTTCATGTGACCTTGGTGAGGTGGCACAAAAAGTTGTAGACATGTGCTCAAATTCTTAATTGAGATTAGTGAAGATTAATTAAATAAAACAAGCTTATGGAAATTTGTTTATTTAATTAATTTATAAGAATATGTTTTTGATTTGGAGAATTTAGAAAATGAACAATATAAATAAATTGAGAATTTATTTATACGTAATTGAAATATTAATTAAATAGCTAGTATTTAATTAATTAAAGGTGATGAGCGATTTTAGGTGTATACAATAGCAATGAAATTTGGGGGATTTTTTGTGATACATTATTCTCATAACTAAATCTAAGTAATTTTTTTGTTATCTTACACACCACATAAGTTTGGAGGATTTATGGTTTTGATTTAATAACATATCTAAGCTAAGGTAGTTTATGTTTTCTATTGAACTTTTTACTACAAAGGGACTTTTAATTTGAATTTCCTCCAACAACCTATATTAGAGTTGTGATGTTATTTCAATTGACATGGCCTTTATTATTTCAACCTTGGCAAGAAATTACCAAGGATTTTTGTAGTATTAAGAAAAATATGTAAGTATTATACCATCAATAATGTATAACATTGTTGGTCAAATGGATTGCATCATTTATTGAGTGTTTTATTTAACTCATGTTTTCTTGGCTCTATTTAATTTATTTTTCCTTTTTGTTATGAGTACAAGATAAATTGATGGAAAATTTATAGTCATTTCTACAAATGTTTCACATACTTTTCTTGTGATCTCAAACTTAATCAAGAAAAAAAAATGCTCATCTAAAAGAAAGATGCATCTAATCTACTCAATTATTATATATTGTACATGGCTTATAATGTTTTCCATTTTAGACTTATTATGTTCACTTAGTAGAGGACATGTTTTAGCTGATTGTGGTGGATGTGAAAACTTAAGATAGGTTTGATATAACCTTTGCAATATTGGATCCATCTTCAACTAATTTAATTCAAGTCTTTGGTTATTCTGAGGTCATTATCAATTGGATAAATGAGATCTATCGTGTTGAAAATTTTCTTCTCATGCCCATTAAAGACATGATTGATAAGTTGAGACCTACCTTTGTCCATATATCCATCACACATGTTTATAGGGAATACAATTTGGAGGCGGATATTCTTTCTAAGGCAGGTTTACTTTTGGCGGTGGATAAATGGGAACTCAAGGAATATTTGGAGGGCTATCTTGCGGACTTATTACCACTTGGTGATCGATCATTCATGAGATATCGTCACTTCCAGACTTTTGGCGATCTACTCTTTGTTTGCTTTTACCTTTTACGGTGTGTGGTTTCTGAGTCTTTGACCCTTCATTGCCCATGTTTTTCCCCTGGGCTTTGTTGTTTGTTCTTGCTCTTTACTGACAGCACATTCCTCTTTGTATTTTCTCTGCTTTTTCCTTGACTTTTTTCTCCCTTCAAAACCTTTCTAGCTTCTACAATATATAATATCTTTTTTTATCATTTTGATATTATGAATTATTTACCAGTGAAAAAATTAGACTAAACTTTCAATTCCTCTCAGAAAAAATAAAAAATAAAAAATAAAAAAATCAGAATATGAACTAACACTAGAAAAGCTGAAAAAATTAGTGTAGGACAAATGTACAAAACAGACAGAACACCAATAGGAAGCCATAAAACTAATAGGGCTACATTATGCGGGACTGTGGACATGTCTCATATGCATAATATCTGTGAAAGGGGTTTTACGCTCTTACAATATGGTATCAGATTTTACTTCCTTTCCGCCTACCATTCTTCCCCTTTTAAAAAAAGGAAATAGCAATTCACAAAGCCTGTCTTTTTCTTTATGCGTAACCACATGTATTGAAAGATCAGGCCTTAACCACAACCACTGTTTTAGCAACTGATAACTTTGAATACACATACCATTTTTTAAAATAAATCCTACCGATACCTTCTTGTGTCTACACTCAGAGCAATGGACGCAGTGGCAGCAAAAGAAGCAGAAGCTGTTCTGAATGTGAGGAGAACGTCTATGGTAAAACCGGCCATCATAACCCCCAGGCAGACCATGTTCCTCTCCAACCTTGATCTTGGTTGGTTACCCATCAACAACGTTCAGAGGCTTTTCTTCTATGCACAATCTCCTTTCAACGAATACCCTTCATTAATAGAAGCCATAAAGAAAAGCCTCTCCTCAGTTTTAGTGTATTTCTATCCTCTGGCTGGTCGTTTGAAGATGGGAGAATCAGGCAGAATAGAGGTTGATTGTAACGACGAAGGCGTGGAATTTAGGGAGGTATCAATTAACTTACCTTTCCAAAACTTGGAAAAGGATGGGTTTCAGCGTAAGCCTTTTTTCCCAAAGCTTGTCCACGAGGTCGACCTTTCTGCGGATGAAACTTCTAGTAGACCTCTTCTGCTAATACAGGTATTTGGACAATTTTTTCTATATTGTCACACTGTGGAAACCCTCATCAATTTCTTTTCTCTTAAAGAATGTTGGGTATTTTAGGTTACAGCTTTTGAGGGAGGAGGTATATGCATTGGAACCACCCTTCATCATGTTATAGCAGATGGAAATTCTTTTTGGCATTTCATGACCTCGTGGGCAGAGTGTAGCAGAGGCCTTCCCCTTTCCAAACCTCCTCAGCACGAGAGAGCAGTTTTCAAACGGGATAACAAGAGTCCTCTGTCAATTTCTTTCAAACCCCATGACATAACAAGCAATGGGATTAGAGGGGCCAAGATTTTCAAGTTTGTATCTGACAATTCACCGTCAGACCATATAAAACCATCTGGCAGCAGGAAAATGGAAAAGCCCAACGAGGCTCTCCAGAAATGGGTGGATTCCAAAAGGAAAACGGAATCGATCTACTCAACGTTTTGCTTCACAGAAGACATAATACAAGAACTGAAACAACGAAGTGGGGCGTCGAGTTCTTTTGTTGCAGTGGCCGCACAGTTTTGGAGATGTGCAATGACGGCTCGAGAGGTGCCGCAGGAAGAAACCGTTTATTTTTCATTGTTTGGTGATTGCAGGGGTCGTGTTAAGCCTCCTCTGCTTCCAACTTATTTTGGAAATTGTTTATGTATTGGTTTGGCGCAGACAACAGCCAACACACTGATCAACGCCGACATTTCGTTTGCTGCAAATGTTATCCAGCAGCTCATCAATTCCTGCACGTCGGAAGCGCAGATTAATTATCTGATCGACTGGGCGGACTCTCCGGACAGAACTTTTGTAAATTTATTTAGAGAAATTGGGTGGAAATATGGAACCAACGCTGTAAGTTCTCCACGATTTCCATTGTACGAGATAGATTATGGATGGGGGAAGCCTTCGGATGTGCAGATTGCAACAATGAACGAAATTGGAATAATGTTTTTGTCATGTGCAAAGGATGGAGGAAAAAGCATTTGTGTCTCCACTTGCCTTCCGCAACACCAGATGGACATTTTGCATCATCTTCTCTTCTCTTTGTCTCAGTAGAGTGATTTTCTTCTAACATGCTGCAATATGTGGGTGTTCGTGTGTAACGAGGGTTTCGCCATTAGCAGAAGCGAAAAATTCTGTATGTGGATGCGATAAAGAATGCTTCATACGTCGTTTTCCTTTGGGTAATCTGGTTTCCTGGCTTTCAACATCAGAGGAAGAGGAATTAGCAAGATTTTTCGTGTTTCTTTTATAAACATCGACTTACTATTACTGCAATCTGTAGAAAATCAACCCCTAACTAGAAATCACATAATGTACTTGGTTTATGCCTATCATTTTGTAATAGGGTTTGAACCCTGCAGAAAGGTCTTCCTCAAAGAGTTTCTCATCCTCAAACTAAGCCTCCTCATGTGTGGGTGTATAGGATTGATTCTAGCATTGTTTAGTCTTTGAACATTTTCGTTGCTCTGTTTCATTGTTCTTCTTTCACTTTGTAACAGGGTTTCGACCCTGCAAAATTTTTTACCTTACCATAATAAAAAAGCATTCTATTTAGCATCTTTTAGAAAATGAAAGCATAATGGAGTTCAAAATTTATGCACGAAATGACAGAACAATGCCAATCGAGAAAAATACGTTAGGCACAGAAATTACCTGTACGAGGCCACAAAAGAAGGCTTCCAGCAACTTGCTCATTTTGCAGCCGCCCACCTTTGTCACAAATTCTGCCTTTGGGAGGAAAATTGGCAGAGATAGATTTGTGTGTCATTACCCCTTTACGTTCACACGTCTTAAAAATGAAGATTGCATAGAAAGTATTATAATTCGTTAAACAGTCTGAAAAAACTGTTGCACAGGACGGTGTGCATACATTCCAAGCTCTCTAGAGCTAGTCTACACATTACACCATCCAGTTGAGCTCTTCTAGTGAAGGCCAAAAGTAATCACTTCATATTCATCATCTCATAGAACGTAATCTGAGAGAAGGAATAAATTATAAATTACATACAAATAGGGCTCTAGGAAAATTCACCATCAGCAAATCATCGACAGAAAATTCACCACTAGCAATTAATCGTGAGAAAATTCACTGTCATGACAAATTCACAGCCAAGTAAAATTTACTGTCAGCAATTCACCGCTGTTGGTAAGAGTAATTTCTACCACACCGTCAAACATTAAATGTTGCAGGCACCAATATTAAATGAATCTTCTAGTGATTTCTTGTTCTTATATGTTCTACCACCTAAACGATAGGAAACAAGTGAAGCCATTAAATATTGTATGTCGGTTCCTACTGTCTAGAAACTTATTGAAATTTCTGAACTCCTCTATAAAAGAGGATTGATGCAATTCGATTGGCAAGCAATACAGAAGCGTGCAGCAGCACATGCTGAGGAAGTTATGTGTGTGTATGAATCTGTGTTTAGTCTATCTATGTTTTATCTATCTCTCCTTATTCCATCAATTGGTATCAGAGCCTGAAGACCCTAGAGAGCAAGAAAATCTACGGTGTGTTCAGCCGCTGTTAGGAGTGAAAGAGCTTAAGAAATTTAACAAAAAGGTTTCAATAGAACAATTGGTAAAAATTTATGGTCTTGAAATTGAATTGTATAATGTTAAAGCAAAGAATGAAGAGTTAGAAGAGAAATTGAAGTTGTATGATGAGGTTAAGAAGAAATATGAAGACTTAGAAGCAAAGTTAAAGTTGTTAGAAAAGGAAAATGAATGTCTAAAGCTAAAACCACCAGTTTGTGATGCTTCGTGTAATACTAAAGACTTGTGTAGCTCAATTGGTGAATGAAATGATTTGTGTAATATAGCTAAAGATATTTATGATGAAGAATGTAAAGATAAAGATGATGATGAGTTTACAAATCTTGTTAAATCTGATGAGAATGAGAAAACTAGTAATGAAAAGAATGTTGGTTTGAAAATTATGAAGAAAATGGGTTTTGAAGGTAAAGGATTGGGGAAAAATGGTCAAGGAATCAAAGAACCAATTGTAGAGTTATGAGGCCAAAACATGAAGGACTTGGAAATGATACAAGTATAAACAAAGACTTGGAAATGAATACACTGGTAGTGAATTTGCCATATGCCACAAATAGTGTTGGAATCCACAAGATGAATATTAATCACCTCCTTAAGAGCGGCATCTGAAATTGCTTTGGCATTAGCACATTTGCCCTTAACAGTGTCAAAGAATGCAATATCCTCAACCTCAACCGAACCCAATTTCTTCAATCCATCAGAAAACGCTCAACTTCATTTATGGAAGCATATCAATCTTAGCTCTGCAATGAACTCATCAGCCTTGTATTGATAACTTGCATGTGTGGACAAGATCATCTTTAGCATTATACTATACCATCCTCCTTGACTGGATAATGACAACTTACCCTTAATGCAAACAAATTTGGGAATCTATAGATAAAACCTTCAATCGCCAAAACTGTGAGATGACTCTTATCATCCATCGTATGAGAATGATTTTGGGGGGATTTTTTTTGTGTAATAAGCATGCTTCTACCTTACTTGTGAGCGACTTGAGGTATGTATCTCAAACTAGAGCAATCCCTAGTACTATCTAGTGTCAATCAAGCAAGATACATTTGCAAAGCACCAAGAAATCATCAAATGGATTCACTCACTCTCGTGTACAGAGGAAAAATAGAGTTTGATTAATCTCTCTAACGAGTATCTTAAAAGATGATATAGCAGAATCCACTAAAATATAGTTATTGTTAACATAATGTATAGCAACTAATTGCATTAAAATCCTGAAGAAAGTATTCTCTGAACATATATCATTCTTGTCATTATTCCATGAATCTCGGAATTGAACAGAATCACATGGTAACATAACTAATTAACTACATCTTACTCTCAAACATTCAACAAGTTCCAATCTGTTATGAATACTATCTTTAAAAATGTAAAGTAAAGAGAGTGAAAAGCATCACCTTGCAAACTTGATTCTGCTGAATTTAAAGCTCAAACTGTGGAATGAGCTTAGCAGAATTTCCAATGGCTATTGCAGCTTACACTTGTGACAAATGTTGTCATAAGTTCATTTGCACTTCTTTTCTGTAGTGAAAAGAAGCTGAGTGTATGAAAGATGTTTCCTACACCGATATAAGGAAAGTAGCTGCAAAATAAATTCTTAAACACAATAATTACAGATTTAGATGCACATACATATCATAAAGAGATAAACAATGAAAATATAATAGATAATTTTAAATGGGAAAAATCATTTTGGGAAAAAAATTCTGACTAAAAAACACAACTCAATTGTATTATTCAACAAGAAGAAACATGTCACAGTATAATTGTAGAGCTATACTCCTACAAGATTCTTCACACTTATTCTTGATTTTGGAGGAATTTCAGTAACACAATAGTACTTCGACAAAACAACAATCTTACAACTCCAAAAATATGAATGCTCAATATATAGTACCTTACAATGTATTAATTAGAAATCTCTAAAATCCAACACTCAAAGTTGAAGATGCAACATGGAAAGTGTCAAAACTACTATACATGCATAATGGTAAGTTTTTGCATGTTAACACATGCAATATTGCAATTACCAATTGTCATTAAACTTGTACATATAAAATCCGCACTTTCCAAAATATAATTGTACCTTCAAAGCATTCACATTCCATGGAAACTCAAGATGAAATAGAAAATGTCTTCCAGTAGAACTCCACCTATAAATGGTAACTTCCACCTTAACTCCATGAAAATAAAAATTGCAAGTTTTACTCACAATGTAACATGGGATGATTATCAAATATAATTTGAGCATTAAATAATCAATACTAGGATAACAAGGTTAACACACCATATTCCTAACATTTTTGCACTTGTTGAACACCTTTTGAAGAGCCAATGGAAAAAACCAAGATTTCAACTACTAGGGGTTGTCTAGCCCATATATGCTCCAAACAAAATCTAAACTTATTAGTGCTCACTAGCATTGTCAATGCATTTGCAACATTCACCAAAGTATCAACCTTCTCAAACTTGACATTTCTATATTTATCACAAACAAAATAAAATTGAACATCAATGTGTTTTGTTCTAGCATGGAAAGTAGGATTCATTGCTAAGAAAATGATACTTTGTCACAACAAATAGTAATGTTTCCTAGATTAAACCAATATTAGAACATAATATATTAAGCCAAATGACTTCCTTGCAAGGATGAGTAGCTACCATTTACTCTTCTATAGTGGAGAAAGAAACTACAATCTTTTTCTTACTCATACAATATATAGCACCACCAAATATTGTGAGCATATAGCAACTAGTGGATCTTCTAGTATCAATGTCACCCACCCAATTTGAATTCACATAGTCAAGAATACTACTGAGTTTCAAAAACAAGTAGGATAACCATGAAAACATAAGGAATAATCAAAAGTATCCCACAAATATTTAAAAACTCTCTTCACCGCATCTCAATGCACCCATCCAAGATTAGCCATAAATCAACTAAGGACTCCCACTACTTGCGAAATGTCTATTCTCATGCAAACCATAACATACATAAGACTGCCAACAACATTCACATATGGTACTCTAGTCATGTCATCCATCAAATTAGGATATTTTGGACAATCCTCCACAAAAATCTCCATCCCTTGCTTTACAACAACAACTAAAATTATACAAGTTGTCATGTTGAATATATCGAACACTAAGTTCACATAATTGTTCCAACACAACTAGATATTTTAATTAGCTCTATCTCTTGTCCAAAATATAACTCGTTGCACCTATATTTTTCATTTGAAATTGTGCTGACAATTGAGACTTCAAACTTGAAATCAATTTTTTTACCATTCCAAATCAATAATATATCATCTACCTACAATTCCATTATTAGAATAAAACTATTATTAGATTTGTAATACACACAATGGTTAGATTTAGATCTCATAAATATGAAATATGATATATGGGTGTCAATTTTTTGTACCATATTCTAGGAGATTATTTAAAAGACCATACAAAGAGATTTTCAACTTTCACACTAGATTTTATCTACCTTTAACAATGAAATCCTCTAATTGTGACATATAAATGTTTTCTTCCAAGTTGCCATGAAGGAACACTATATTAACATCCATCTACTCCACTTCTAGATCACACACTATTACAAGTGATAACAAGAACCATGTAGATACCAACTTTACAATAAGAGAGAATATCTATAGTCAATTCCATCCACCTAAGAATAACCCTTAGTGACACCCCATTCCTCATGCTTCTCAACACTTCCATCAAGAACATGTTTTTCTTGAACACCCATTTATAACCAACAAGTTTACATAGATATCAAAAAAGGGTACTAGATCCCAAGTAATATTTTTCTTCAATGAAACCATATCTTCATGCATGGATCTCATCTAGAAATCTACATCACTGATACCCATAGCTTCTCTAACAACCCTAGGCTCATTAGTATTAGCAATCAAAGAAAAGATGCAACTAAAATACAATAACAAATAATCAAAACTTTTAAGTGAATATCAAAACCTATCATTTTACCAACTATCTTGTGTAGACCTCTATAATTGATGAGGTTGAGGTTCTTCTTGTTCTATAGAATATTGATATCTTGTAGAGCTCTCCTCATCATTATGTCAAATAGGAGTGTGTAGTTCATTTTCCATTGGAATAGGTGGAATCTAAACTATCTCCTATTTCTAGTTGCAACTAACAATAGGAGGTTTCATCTCTTAGAAAGAAAAGACTTTTATTGTAGACAACCTTTTGGGCCACTAGATCCAAAGCTTGTATCCCTTCACACTGACACCATAGTTGATGAAGATATAATTGACCACCTTGTTTTCCAACTAAGACATTTTATCACTTAGAAAATGAACATATGCCTCATGAGTAAATAATTTGAGATGTCTCATCAAATCATTTTGACCAAACCATGCCTCCATGGGTGTCTTATAAAAAAGAGCCAATGTAGGAGATCTATTAATCAAATAACTTATAGTTTTTAAAATGTTAGCCTAATTTTTTTTTCAAGTCCAACACCACTCATCATACTTCCAACCCTCTGAATCAAGGTCATGTTCATCCTCTCTACAACTCCATTTTGTTGTGAGGTGTATGAAGTTGTCTTATGTCTCTCAATTTTATGCTCTTTGCAAAACTTGTCAAATCCTATAATGAGTAAAAAGTGTTGGTCTAGGGTTTTAATTCTATCGCTAGGCATTGAAAATGGGTCTTGGCACTTAGAGGGGGCCTTTACAATTTGAATTTTAGACATTAAAATGACAACAAAAACATATTTTAAAATGGGTCTTGGCACTTGAAGGGGACACACTCAGCCATGGGAAAATGGGTCTTGCCCTATAAGTCAGGGACACACACGATCCAAGGAAAATTAATGTTTTAATGTATTTATTCAATGTGTGTTTTAGTGTTGAAAAATAATTAAAATATGCCTAGGGATGCATAATAAAGGGAATTAGGGCCTATTTAGGAAGTTTGAAAATGCATAAATGTAAGGTCACTAAAATAGGTCCAAACTAAGCATGAAATTGTACTATCACCTACAATGGAGTACAATTTTCTATGCTACACCCTCACATGTTGTACACAAAAAAAAATCTTACACCAATTCATAGGCTACAATAGTTTATAATTTGACAACCACCAATACCCTCATATACACAACTCCAATATTCATCTTGATAATTTCTTCTTGTTCTTCTACACTTTCTCTATTACCTTCACTCTTCCTACTACTTGCAAATCCTCTCTGCATATCTAATCAACAATTCACATTGTTTTCTTTATCCAAATTAAAGTCTATTTACCAAAAGATCTGGCACAACCCCTCCATCCAATTAAGATCTGCATTTTGTTATTATTTAATTCACAAACCATATGGTTTCCAATCGTACCCCCCACCATAGGAAAAATTTAATCTAAATTTTATTGTCTTCAAATAGAATAGGGCACTCCCTCCTCTTGGTTGTGATGCAACAATTGTCACTTTTTTTTGTCTTGCGTAGCCCCTTAACCTCTTTCTACTCACCAATTCAACCTCTTCATGGTAACCAATACAATTTTGTGTAGCATATCCTATCACTGCAAATTTACCTTCCTCTTCATTTCTAATTCTCCTCTCTCACTAGTGCATCAATCAATCCTTTCATTTTTAAATTTAAACCATCAATTTTCTTACTAGCATTGAATTCTATCCAATAATCTACTTTTGAACTCTTCTTGAAGCTGCCCCCTATCTATCAACTCTTACTTTGCAATGAACTAAGCTTCCTCCAATGAGGAACAACCTCATCCTCTTTCCTACCTTTTCACTGATTTACATATAATTTTATATCATCTTCTACATATTGCCCTCCTTATTTCCGCACTTTTATTTTATTATTTTTAAATTAAAGTGGTAATTTTCCTTCCACACATGACTCCTCTCGCTTCCACTGAGGCCCTTCTGATTTCTCTTAATGCTTGAAAATAATATACTTATAGCTCTTTTTGCACTAAATCATTGGACATTATCTCTTGGAAAATAAATATGAGATTGAATAGTGTCTGAAGACCATAACTACGAAATGCATAATGATATAACATGTTTGTATATTCATGGCAAACACCCTTCGTTTTCCTTCACAATTGACCATAAAAATGAGTTAAAATACATTATGAGAGTAAATGCCAAAACTAAAACAAAACTCAAGATGAAATATTTTGGATTGATGTGGATTATGCCCGTACTTGGATGCCCCTACATTAGACGTGCTACTAGTAGAAATATTGTGAAGATAGCCTCACAATGATAAAGTTGAGTAGTTGAACTACTCTTCCAGGTTGTAACTAACCTACAATGGGCTCCAACACTGTCCAAGGTGTTCAAGATCAATCCTTCTTTCTCTTTTTCTAGAACCATGTTGAAACACACACCAACTTCCTTTGACAACACCGCATTATCTTCCTTCTCCCCCTTGTTGACTCATGTCCACCATAGCCTAACCTCCTCCACAAAATTCTCTCTATTCTCCTTTCCTTCATGGGATCAAACCCACCTCAAAGCGACCACCTCCACCAGAATCTTGAAACAACACCTACCATTTCTACACACAAACATGCCACATCTACATACAATTCTGAAATTGCATCTTCTACATCCATTTTACCAACAAATTAAAATCTACATTTACCTCTTTCCTTTTTGTATGTGCAACATCATCCTTCCTTGCAATGTTTTCTTCAACTATTGCAACATATTTGTGTCCATTGATTGTGATATTCTCAAACCATTTACCCTCTAACACTGAAATTTATGCAAACCAATCTTCATCTTCACCATCTTTAGTCATTGTTTCTACCATCTTCTCTTTGCTACTCACTTCTTCACTTTCCTTCATCTTCATTTCTTCTTCATGTACCTCTATAGGGGTTGCTCTCACCTCTCTCTTCTTCTCACTTTTGTTTACCAATGTCCTCTCATCTTTTCCAATAATCTTTTCCAACTTCTCAATCCTAGCCTAGATCTTTCCCACTTCCTCATGGACCATCTTTCCTATAACCCTAAACTTTTTATTTTTTTCTTTCTCCCAATATTGTTCCCAAAAATATCCTTATGGGTCTCCTCAAGGCCCATCCCATCTTTGTTTGCTGCAATATCACCTCAACTCTCATGCTTTGCAACTCTATGGCTTGTCCCTCTTATCTCTCAATTACTCAGGACTCCTTGCACACCTATAACAATTCTCCCAAGTTTCTCATATAACTCTACTACTTCACACATTCTTTTATGTGCAAGCTGCCTGAAAGTCGATGACCTATTCACATAATTCCACCCACTGGTCCTAATATAAGCTACCTCACATTCAATGATCTTCTTATGCACTCAAAGCCTCTAGATCTAATACCATTTGATGTAGAAAAACATTACCCTCATGTTGTACACACATAAAACTCTTACACCAATTCACAGATTATGAAAGTTTATAATTTCATAACCACCAATACTCGAATTGACAATTTCATTTATCAATTTAAAATTCTAAATTCTAAACCATAGAGACAAATTTCAATATTAATATTATTCCATTTCCACCAATTACATACAATATATAGTCTTTGATTCAATAAGTTCTCTATTTAAATCTTTCCAATTTCCACCCTCTCTACCCTCGTATCCACAACTGCAATATTTTTGTTGATTCTTCTTATTCTTCTACACTTTCTCTATTACCTTCTCTCTTCTCTCTAGTTGCAACTCCTATCTGCATAATTTATCAGTAATTCACATTGTTTTCTTTATTCAAATTAAAGTCTATTTACCAAAATATTTTTCCTAGCCCCTCTATCAAATTAATCTACATTTTGTTATTTTTTAATTCTCAAACATTTGTTTTCCAATTGCACCCCCCTCCATAGGCAATTCCAATCTAAAATTTATTGTCTTCAAAAAAAATAGTGCAATCCTACCTCTTGGTTATTATGCAACCTATGTCACCTTTGTTTGTCCTATGTAGCCTCTCAACCTCTTGTTGATCGCTAATTCAACTTCTTCCTGGTCACCAATTTACTCCTGTGTAGCATATCTTGTAATTGTAAATTTTCCTTCCCCTTCATTTGTAATTCTCCTCTATCATTAGAGTGCCCATTCAATCATTTCATTTTTGGATTTAAACAATCAATTTTCTTGCTAGCATGAAATTATCTATGATTACCTACTTTTGAACTCTACTTGGAGCTGCCCATGTCTCTTCACTCTGACTCTGCAATGAATGAAGCTTTTTCTAATGAGGGGTCACCTCATCCTCTTCCCTACCTTTTCACTAATTTGAATACAATTTTATACCATCTTCTACATATCACCCTCGTTATTTTTACACTTTTATTTTATTATAAAGTGGCCTTTTTCCTTCCACACATGACTCCTCCCATTTCAACTATGGCCCTTCCCATTTCTCTTTATGTCTGAACATGATATTATAGATTTTTTGCATTAAATTGATAGATATTACCTCTTGGAAAATAAATGAGATAGAATAATTTGATCAAATAGTGCCTGAAGATTGAAACTATGAAATGTATAATGATATAAGATGTTTGTCAATCTGTGACAAACATCCTTCAATTTCCTCCATAATCAACTATCAAAAGAAGTTAAACTGCATTCTTAGAGTAAACACTAAATCTGAAATAAAACTAAAGATGAAATGCTTTGGGTTGATGTAGATTATGCATGTATGTGGATGTTCATGCATCATTTGATTAGATAAGTACTATTTTACTCTAATATAATTAGAGGAAGAAACATGTGAAGAGGTTTTGTTTCCAATAAACAAGATTCCATCTCTATATCTATTACACTTCTAAACTCCACAAAAGGATTCCTAAGTGGACTTATATCATAAAAATAATGTAGGGGAAAATTTATTTGTAGATAAGTCTACCTCTAGGCCTTGAAATAGTCATGAAAAATTTATAATGAAGTAAATTTGAATTTAATGTGCATAGTTATTTATATTTTTAAAATGTAAATATTTAGTTTTGTAAGATTTTGAGTCACCAACTTGGAAATATAGCATGTATATACACTATTGTCAATTATTAAGTAAAAATACTTGGGAACTTGTTGATCTTCCACTTATAAAGCTATTAGATGCAAATAGGTCTCCAAGGTCAAATAAAAGGTATATGGTATCATAAAAACGTATAAATAGTAACTTATGCCTATTCTTAGAGAGAAGGAATTACATATGATTAGAATTTTTCTTTCACTACAAATATTAAAAATATCCTAATAGGTTGTACAATGATAATGTATTTTTGCTGGCAAGTTGATTAGATAGATGTATTGCCTTTTCAATGGATATCTAAAAGAAGAATTATATTTGACTCAACTTATGGAGTATATTACACCTAGAAAATAGTAAAAAGTGTTTATAGTTAAGAAATTCCTCTATGATCTATAGTAAGCTCCTTGAACCTTGTACATGAAGATCAATGATCATCTCTACCGACATGGATTCCCTTAGAATCCATACAATCCCAATCCTTTACTTCAAAGAGCTGCAAGGGGGGATTGTTACCCTAATTTTATATGTTAGTGACTTATTTTTTTACAAGGATTTCATTTTAGATGATTGTAATAGTGGGGAATAATCTCAAATGATAATTATATATGATAGATCTCAAGATCTTACATTATTACCTTAACTTGAATTGTGACAATTTTTTTTTTTTTTGTATCTCTTAAATGAAATATGCTAAGACAATGCTTGAGAAATTAAGGATGGAAGCTTAAAATCCCACATTGATACCATAGAGATAGGATTGCAACTTTCTCAACATGTTCCATCACCTCAAGTGAAGGATACTCTTTATTATTATTTTATTGAGATTCTCATTTACCTCACATACATGGATTAAGATGCCAACTATTCTATAAGTTACCTTTTGATGTTTATAAAGGAACCTAAGGTTTGACATGACAAAGTAACAAAGCATGTTTTGAGATATGTTTTTGGTATAATCGAGAATGGCATAGAATACAAGTAGGCTACATATTTATGTTTGCAAAGATATATAGATATGTAGTATTTAATTTTTTTGGATGACAAGAATCCTACAAGATTTATATTTTCCTTGATATCCAATCCAATATCATAGGGGAGAAAAACATATACCACTATTGATTTCTCTTCTACAAATCTAATATATCACATAATAGGTTGAGCTATACATGAAGGGATATCCTTACAACAATTGATATGCCTATACATTATTGAAACACATTTTACCATTTTATTATATTACTATCAAAGTGTGTTGAGAATTTCTTAGAATCTTATTTTTCATGAGTAGAGTAAACATATTAAGGTTTACTGCTAGTACACTTGGGAAGATTTCTTTTAATAAATATCATTGACTCTAATATTGTTCCACTAAAGAGCCACTTGTTGACATTTTTACCAAATATCTTGTAGTAGTGAAATTTGAATCTTTTGAAACTATCTTTATTTTTTCTCTTGAGAGAATGATGTAAGATAAAAGTAGTTGCTAGTGGTTGATTGCTTCCTTATCCTAAAATTAAATATTATATTATATATATGTCACTAATCAATAATAAAATTTCTTATTTCCTCCTTAAATTTTAATTAAATTTGATTTGTTTTTTTTTTTTTCAAAATTCTCATTTTCTTATTATTTATATTTCTTCCATGACTTCTATTTCTCTTGATATCATGTGCTATGGCTATCCTAACCTCTTTTGATATTTGAGTAGTGTTTTCAAAAAATAATTTAAAAAAATCAAGAAATTGAATAATTTTGACTGAGATAATTAATGAATTTTATACTTTTTAAATGAAACCTTTGACTTAAGATAACCAAGACTCATAACAATGAGCATATGTAATAGTGAAATAAATCCAATATTTTTATAAAAGAATATAAAAGAATGTTTGTAAAATATTGTCTGGTACATGAAGTTGAGAGATATTTCTTTTAAAAAAAGGGTTGTGGTATTATAAAAAAAATTCTTTTAAAAAGGTTGATTAAGTGTTTAATTAGGAGAAGCTATCTTAGCTTTTATACTAACACATAGGTCAATAGAAAACAATTTAATATCTACATTGGACTATAATAATATGAGTTAAAAAATGAGAACTATAAATAAATTATATTAAAACAAGATAATTTGGGTAATAAAAACAAAATTAGATAAAACAACTGCATATAATAAAGGGTGTTAAGCATGTAGATGTAATAATCATATATATTTGGGAAGATGTCTATTGATATCAACCCTTGTATGCATCACATGATAATTAGCAAAGAATATAAAATTTGTATAAGTTCAAGTTGAGCTACTAGTTGATAGTACGATTCTTACTAGATCAAGAAAATACATATAAATCAAGAAGCTTTTCAATTCACATATCCTTAGATATAAAAAGCGAAAAGAATGGTCAACAAATAAGCAACCACTACCAATAAAATTGCTTCCCAACATTTTATCTTTATATGAAGAAACAATATTCAATATTTAAATGTTTGATTTCTTCACTAGATAAATAACAAGAATAAAACTTTATTTTATTATCTAAAACAATCAGTATATTTATAGTTGTTATCCAAAGAAGATTAAATCTATACTCTCTACTAGGCTACTACCCTTACTTTGATTAACATCAATTTGGTGGATACAGAATATATCTAAAAAAGCTTTAATATTTTGATATAATAGTTCCACAACCTAGCTCAACAAATCTATTTGACGGCAATGCTTAAGAATCTAGATCAACCTATGGAAATTAAATCTTATTACATATGAATTTCTTAGAATTCTTGAATTCTACATTATTTGGTGTTTCTATTCTCATCTTGATCTTTATTTTTCTCAATATCATGTACTTTTCTTGATTGAACCTTGTTTGATTTTTAATTTTTTTTAAACAAATTATTAGAAAAATAAATTAAATAATTTAATACTTCTAACTTGTTTGGTAACTAAATTTTCTACATATTAACATAGAAATATATAATATTGAAGGAGACTTGAAAATAGTTTCAAACATAATAATTATCAATTGATGAAAATATTATCAATAATATTTATTATTTAAAAATAATAAAAAAAGTGTATAAAAGACTTATGAATGTCTATAATTATGAACAAACAACAATAAAAGACTTATGAATCAAACATATCTAGAATCTTGCCTAAATCGGATGGCTCTTCTACCTCCCTCACCGCAAGATTAGAAAACTCCAAAAACATTATAATTGGGTATACGAAACGGATCACACCACCTTGTATCCACATATACCTTAGACATTCCTACAAATTGTGTTGTTTGCAAGTAATTAACATTTACATAATATGAAAATCTGAATTTGTAATTTTTTATTACCTTGATCTTGATAGACTGTTTATAAAATATTGTTTGGTACATGAAATTGAGAGCTATTTTTTCATAAAAAAAGGGCACTGGTGTTTTAACAAAATTACTTTTAAAAAGGTGAATTAAATGTTTAATTAGGAGAAGTTATCTTAGTTTTTATACTTGGATCAATAGAAAAATATTTAATATCTACATTAGGCTAAAATAATATAAATAAATTATATAAATACAAGATACTTTGGGAAATAAAATAAAATTAGATAAAACAATTGTATATAAGAAAGGGTATTTTGCATGTAGATGTAGTAATCGTATATGCTTGAGTGGATGACCATTTATATTGACCCTTCTATCCATCACATGATTATTAGTAAGGAATATAAAATTAAGATGAGAGTTTATATAAGTTCAAATTGAGCTATTAGTTGGTATTACAATTCTTACTAATTCAAGAAAAACATATATAAATCAAGAAGCTTTTCAAGTTACATATACTTAGATATAAAAAGGAAAAATAATGATCAACAAATAAACGACCACTACCAATAAATAGTTTTCTAACACTTTATTTTTATATGAAGAAAAAATATTCACTATTTAAATGTTTCATTTCTTTATTGGATACATAATAACAATAAAACTTAATCTCATTATCTAAAACAATGACTATATTGTAGTTTTCATCTAAAGAATATTTAAATCTATATTTTCTACTAGACAACTACCCTTTTGATTAAAATTAACTTGGTGGATATGGAATATATCTGTGAAAGCTTTCATATTCTAAGAGAAGAATTGCACAACCTAGCTCCACATATCTATTTGGTGCATTTGTATTGGAGGCAATGCTTGAGAAACTAGATCAACCTATGGACATTAAGTCTTATCTTGAATTTGATTAGAATTCTTGGCTTCTTCTTTGCTTCTTGTTTCTATGCTCATCTTGGCCTTTATTTTGCTCAATATCATGTTCTTTGGTTGACTAAACCTTGTTTGATTTTTTTGAATTTTCTTAAATAATTTATGAAAGAAAATTAATTGTAATAATTTAATACTTTCAACTTACTTGATAACTACATTTTCTACTTGTTAACTTATGCTTTTGATTTAATATAGTCAATGCCGATAAAAACTTGACATAAAAAAAATATAGTAGTAAAAGAGTCTCAAAGATAATTTCAAACATAATAAAATATCAATGAAAAAATTAAAGATGTGATGTGATGGTTGTTTGTCTCGAAAAATTATAGATGTGAGGTGGTGGTTGTTTTTCCATAACATACATTGCTCACTAAATACAAAATATTATAACATATTAGTTTATAATTTAGATATTTAATAATAAATAAAAAATGATAGATATGCTGTTACATAGGGGTATAAATGTTTATTATATTAGTAAGCTTCATAGTACTAAGGGTAAGATTAGAATGAATTGGAGGTTATATTTATAAGAAAAAAGTTTTCTAAAAGTTATAAATATAAATTTATCTCTTTGTTGCTGGTTTTAATTATGACATACAAAAAAAATGCTTTATTATTTATGGAGTAATTGCACACAAATTTGTTCCATATTAAGTTTGTGAAATTATGAAGGTGCTTATACACTATGGAGAACATACAAGTTTAATTCAAAAAGAGGGGTTTGACCTTGTACATCTTTTAGGAAAATATAAAAGAGAAATGGGAAATGAATCCTTATGGTCATCTACCAAGAGGACTTCATTCATTGAATTAATGCCTCACTTGACAATGACAAGAAAAAAATCGTAAGCAATCATTACCATTTTTAAACACTTTTAATAGAGGTTAATAGATAAATTGCTTAAATGATAGCAGCACAATAACACTATAGATGCATTTTTATGTTTTGATCAATAGATATAAAATTGGTGAGCAATTATATTTCTATTTTCTTGTAGTATACTATATACACATGCATTAATTCATTCTCAACCATACATGTAAAAGAAGTAAACAATACCATGTATGAACATTAACTAATTACTCTTAATTTTTTAACTATATATTTTCATTACAATTTAATGTTAAGCTATCATAATGTACAAAGGTTTTTAATATATCATGCTTTCCTAAATTTGATATCATAATTCATTTAAAAATTTTCATTTAAAATTAGATGTGGTAATGATGAAAATAAAATGTTCAATTAACAATATGAACATAAATAAATAGCATTATAAAAAAATATCATTAAAAACATAAATTTTATTTTTTAATAACTTTAAAAATATAAAAAATAATAACAAAACGTTTAAATATTATTTAAATTCTATTCTAAGAAACAAACTAATGCAAATTATCTAGAGTAAAGCCAAAATGTACATATCAATCCCGATAAATGTCAATGTCCTACCGGATGAACGACAATATCAACGAAGAAAAATGGGCAGCATAAAATCAGGATGAAGAAACAAAGCGATTAGATTTAAGGTATTGACATGGATATATAAACGCATATACTGTATGGGTCCAGAATAATACCGAAAGGATCTTTTCTTAATGAAAAAGCTCGCTCAAATGTCGAGAAATTTCGTTTTTCCAACTCAAACAAAAGATTGCTTGTCGTCTCTTCCACTGAGACGGCGGCCAGATTCTCATGATCTCTTTTTATTTAAGTTGTCATGCGGTCCCATTGGCGACATTTTCCCACCTGAAAGCCTTGCTAATGGTTGTGTGAAAGAGTACGAAACCTTCCAAACCATTACTAACTAGGCAGAATTGAAATGCTTTGACTTGTAGAGATGCATACCTATCATCTGACATTTCTGTACTCACGGATAAATTTTCGAAGTTTAGTTAAGCTTGGGATAAGACTAATAACCCTGTGTAGGTTATAAGATGTAGGATGAGACCGGGTGTCGCTTCCTCTCTCGTGCCACACAAACTAGTGAGGAGTCAAGGGCCACGACGGTGACGTTGAATTTGATTGATAGAGAAGAGAGGTAGAGATCTAGTTCCAGACGGAACAATGGCTGGCCAAAGGAAAAGAATTTGATTTAGGTATTTGTTAGCAAAGAATCTTCACCTCTGGCTGCGCCTGCAACTGATGCAGCAAAGACAACCAGTGATTTCTGATTAGACTTAATTTTCTCAATTTTTAAAATAAACAGAGACATCCCCAGCCGAAAGTAGCAACAGCCAATGACTTTTTTAACAGACTTAAATAAAACATTAGCAAGTCTATAAAATGTTTTAGCTGATACAGGTACGAATGTTGACAAATGCTAAAATTGATTCAACAGAAACATTAGTCTCTTGCATTATATGCAGAAACTTAAATAAGTCATTAATAATAATATATTAACTAGTTTTTCACAACTTATTCTTAAATATTTAGTACTCTGTTGTGAATTCTACAAGTCTCAGAAATGAAACTATAGTAACTACATCTCTGACAGGTCGGTGCAGCGTTACTATTCAGATAAAGTTTTCCCATGACTAGTGTAGAGAGATTAAACGGATACACAACATAAGTGCTTCCACTCCAAATCTGCTCTGCAACCATCTGATAAAGTCGTTCAGTGGCATGAACTCCATCCCAGAACACATATGTTCTTGGATCATCGCAAAACAAGTTCGGCGGATCAGTCTTTCCACAGCTTGTTTCTACACCAAACTCTCCCGATCCACAGCACGGCCATGCAGTATTGTCAAAACCTATACCCAAATTTTGCATGCATTCATTACGCTCTTTCAACTTCACAATTACTAAATCCTAATGAAGTAAGAAACTAATAAAAACTAATAGATTCTTTAATGAAAACAACTTACCATTGGCTTCACCATTCTGGATAACGTTCCTTAGAAAATCATTTACATTAACACGGATAAAGGTCCCTTCATCGTGTTCTTTTTCGAGCTGACTGAGAGATGAGTACAAAGCAGTGTTATATTCCTCAACTGCCGATTCTACATCCTCCGAACAATTTCCATCATTGAGCTTTCTGATGCTAGGAACACATCCCATAGGTGGAACGCTCTTTATAATGAACTTCCTTGCCCCATGATTGTAGAGCGTCTGTCAAATTATATGGTAATAATGAGTTAATTCTTCGTATGTGCAATGGTACACATTTTCTGTGTTACCAATGGGAATAAATCTATAGATTGACGAATTTGAAACTTACTCTTATGTATTCATCTAATTTGGAGACCATCGGAGTTATGAAGTCTGATAGAGTAGAGCCATTGCTAAGGACGTAGCCAAAAAAGCTGGTAATGTCGTTGTTTCCAGTTGTAATTATAAATAAAGCCTCGTTTAGTTTTGCTCGTTCAGCTTCAGTTAGATTATCATAATATTGTTCGAATAGATATACTTGTTTGCTCATACTCAAAACATTCTGCAAGATTGTAGCAGATTAGTTATAAGCACAACCAATCATAGAACTTCGAAGCTAATTCTTAGCCTACTTATTTATAATAAAACATGCAAATGTAAATATAAGCTCATATGCCACACACAATTTTAACACTTGGAGCACACTCTATGATCATCATGAGAATGTGGAGGAGAAAGAAAATTAATTTTTTTTTTGCATTTTTCTATAAATTTTGTTGACATTTAAAAATATAAACGAAATAATAAATAAAAAAATATTCCATATAATCAGTAAACAGTTATCTAAATGATTCAGGTAGCACTTATTACAGACTTATTACAAAAAAGCTCAGCTAAGCGACAACAGAATTCAGCTCGTACAAAGTCTACATAGAATCTCTCTATTTGATACTCACTTTTCAGTATTTCTGGTGGTTAGAAAATTCATTTTAGTAATTTGTGGAAGTTCCTTTGTAAAAATAAAAAGAGTAGAGACCTGTTCGGCCCCTGTTGTGTCGAGTATACCGCTACCTCCTGATGCGAAATTAATCCCAGTTGTAAAATTCGCCTTTGGTTGGAGATAAGGAGGGGGGAAAGGTAGCCCCAAGAAAGAGGCTGCAACCACAGTCAATGCATTATATACAGTCCGAAACAAGAAATTATGCCATACAAGTCTGAAACAAGAAATTATATACAAGTCTGAAACGAGAAATTATACCATACAAGTCTGAAACAAGAAATTATACCAAGGAAGTCGACAAAGGTGCGGCCATCGTTCCAACGACCAGTTGGGTAGGGAAAATAGGACACGCCATATGGGATGAAGTCTGCGCGCGCTGTACAGTTTGTAATGTAATTATTATTACCTGCATCAGCCAACGCATCTCCAAACACGTACAGGGCTGGCACATAAGGCTCTGTTTTAGCTGCTGCAAAACAAGTGATAAGCCACAGCTTAACTAAAATACTCAGTAATGAGATCGCCATTCTCACCTTAACAACCGATTATATTTCCACAAAGAGCTAGTGTACAGATCAAGGAAAACTCGGGAGATGTGAATGGGTAAACTTAGAGCATGATTGAACATTAATTGCATCTGTAGAAGAAATATGAATGGAACAAAAGGAATTAAATGGCAATGTCAGTTATGATCCATTTCCTTCATTTTGTTTAGCTGCTACAAAACAAGTGATAAAGCTACAGCCCAACTCAAACAAAAGATTACTTGTCGTCTCTTCCACTGAGACGGGGGCCAGATTTTCATGACCTCTTTTTATTTAAGTAGTCGTGCGGTCCCATTGGCGACATTATCCCACCTGAAAACCTTGCTGATGGTTGTGTGAAAGAGGACGAAACCTTCCAAACCATTACTGACTTGACAGAATTGAAGTGCTCGGACTTGTAGATATGCATACCATATCATCTGATTTTTCTCTACTTAGAGATAAATTTTCAAAGTTTAAATAGTTGAGATGGGATAACGCTACCAACCCTTTGCAGGTTACAAGGTGTAGGTTGACATCGGGTGTCGTTTCCTCTCTGGTGCCAGGCAAACTAGTGAGAAATGAAGGGCCACGACGGTGATGTTGAATTTGATTGATAGTGAAGAGAGGTAGAGTTCCAGTTCGAGACGGAACAATGGCTGGCTGATGCAGGAGCATCCCGGACATCCCGAACTTTTCAATATAGGAAAAGGTGGAAATTTGTGTCAAAGTGAGAGAGGAGGTCGACTGGTTAATAGGAAAGAAGAAAGAGCAAAACAAAGATGCAGAATGTTAAGAAAAAGAGCAAGGGAAAGTTAAAACCAATGCTCCATCTGCTCATTGTAAGTATTGTGCGTCTGAGGACAAATTAAATAAGAAATTGGCTATATTGTAGAATGCAGGGGAATTAAAATAAAACAGAGTATGCAAATTAAAAACAGAGCATGTAGATAAAGTATGCTACTGCACACAAACAAATCTTCTATTGATTGAAAATACCCAAAAACAGATATATGAGACTCTACAGAGTTCTTACAAATTTAATCTCTCATACAAAAATTATATCAAAATCGTTGCATAAAGTTGGATTTATAAGTACCACCACAAACGGCCTACAGTCGGTGAGCAGAGGCGGAGATTGGAGATAAAGCCAAAACAAATCAGATTGTAGGTGGCATAAAAACTTGCAATACGTGGCAAGTTAAAGATAAGACAAAAAACAGATTTCTGTAATCTGCCGGAGGGAGAAATTAGGGTTTATTTTAACACTCCCCCTTAATTTCGACTATATATGCTTCAAAAACTGGTGTTAATCATACAGACCCCTATATTCTCTCTGTGAATTTCAAACAACTCCTTTGCCAGGGGTTTTGTAAATATATCTGCAAGTTGATGTTCTGATCTACAAAACTCCATACAAATTTCATTTCTATTTATCAATTCTCGAATAAAATGAAACCTAGTATCAATATGCTTACTTTTCTTATGGAAAACATGGTTCTTTGCTAGGGCAATGGCAGATTTTTTATCACAGAAAATTTGAGTTGCTTCATCCTGTGCATGTAACAACTCTGTCAAAATTCTTCTCATCCAAACAGTTTGACAAGCTGTTGTTGTCACTGCAACATATTCTACCTCAGCAGATGATAAAGTCACAATGGGCTGCTTCTTTGATGCCCAAGCTACTGAACCTGATCCAAAATTGAATACATACCTAGATGTGGTTTTCCTGTCATCAACACTGCTTGCAAAATCACTATTAGAATATCCAATCAACTTAAAATCTGAAACTGATGTATGCAAATACCAAAATTTGTTGTTCCAACAATGTATCTTAAGATCCTCTTTTTAGCTTGCTAGTAGGTGCTCATGGGAGACTCCATAAATCTGGAAATTAAACTTACAACAAACATTATATCAGGCCTTGATGTTGTCAAATACATGAGACAACCAACCAATTTCTTATACAAATTTGGATCAACACTTGACCCTTGATCCTTCTTACTGAGTTTTGTACCAATTGCCATTGGTGTTGCAGTTGGCTTATAGTTCACCATATTAAACATTCTCAAAAGATCTTGTGCATACTTAGATTGACAAATAAAAATACCATCTTCAAATTGAGTAATTTCAATACTAAGAAAATATTTCATCAATCCTAAATCAGTCATATCAAACTCAGTTTTCATGGCTATCTTAAAGTCATCAATAGAGAGATCTCCAGCAAAAATCAAATCATCAACATACAAATACACTATCAAAAATTTTCCTTCCTGATTTACCTTTGTATACAAGGTTGGCTCACTTGGACTCCTACTGAATCCTCTGCTATTCAAGTATTCATCAATCCTAGTATACCATACTCTGGGAGCTTGTTTCAATCCATATAATGCCTTATTTAACTTATAGACTTTATCTTCTTGTCCTTCAATTTCGTATCTTGGAGGTTGTTTCACATTAACCTCTTCTTCCAAAAATCCATTTAAAAATGCATATTTTACGTCCATTTGATGCATTTTCCACTTATTTTGTGCTGCAATAGCCAACACCATCCTCACCATATCAGGTCTGGCAACAAGTGCAAAAGTTTCATTATAATCAATGTCGGAATGCTGACTGAACCCTTGAGCTACAATTCTTGCTTTGTGCTTCTCAACCTTACCTTCAACATTTAGCTTATTTTTATAAATCCATTTAGCACCTATACAATTTTTATCTTCAGGTAAATCTACAAGATTCCAAGTGTTATTTATCTCGATGGCATCAATCTCTTCATCCATAGCTTTTACCCAAACATCTTCTTTAATAGCTTCTTCAAAACTTACTGGATCATATGCAATCAATGCAAAATTTGAAACTTGATCTATTTCTTCATTCTGCTCATATAATTCTCTTAAGCTTCTAGAGTTCTAACCTTTAATTCTATTCCTTAATGTAGCTAGTGTGGGATTTGATTCAATACTCACCTCTGATTTTGTTGTTTGTTGTCCACCATAGCCAAATGGTTCGCCATGCTCATGAGTTCTGGGTGTTCTAAATTGTGATGAGCTAACTCCCAGAGATTGTCTTGTTGGAGTGCTTGCTGGAGGTGTATGTGCTTGTGGAATCAATTATCCATCTTGTATGGCCTGCTCATTTCCTTCATCATCTCCATGAGATAATACAACTCCATCTGGAAAAAAATTATCTATGCTTCCATCCCAAGCCTCTTCTTCCTTGAACTCAACATCTTTGCTAATAATATACTTCTCGGTGATGGGATTTTAGAGCCTATATGCCTTAGAATCCTCACTGTATCCAATAAAGATACACTTCTCACTTCTGTCATCTAACTTTCTTCTCATCTCTGTAGGTAGATGTGCATATGCAACACACACAAAAATCCTCAAATGAGATACATTGCAACTCTTACCACTCCAAGCTTCCTAGGGAACATGGTCCTTCACACTCATAGTCAGACTCTTATTCAAGATATAAACTAAACATATAACTACTGCTCCCCAATATTCATTTGATAGATGCTTCTCCTTCAACATACTCTGAGCCATGTTCATAATGGTTCAGTTCTTCCTTTCAGCTACTCCATTTTGCTATGGAGTAAAGCGAGTAGTAAACTGTCTCTTGATTCCATGATCCTAGAAAAACTCCATGAAATCATTTAGCATATACTCACATCCTCTATCTAATCTTAGAACTTTAATATATTTACCAGTCTCTTTTTCAACCAAGGCTTTAAACATTTTGGAATACAACAAAGGTTTTAGATTTATGCTTTAGAAGATAAACGCAAGTCTTCCGACTATAATCATCTATAAAGGTTAAAAAATAAATATTACTAGTCAATGATGGTGTTTGCATTGGTCCACACAAATCTATGTTAACTATCTCCAATGGACCTTTTGCTCTATATGAGAGTCCAGAAACAAATTTCTCTATGATGCTTTGCTAGTATGCAACTTTCACATGAACTTGTTGGTTGTTGAATACTGGGCAACCGTTTCACCATTAGCTTCTTCTGCAGCAAATCTAGACCACCAAAATGTAAATGGCCATACCTTAGATGCCATAACTAGGATTCATCTAAACTATTAACTTTATAAGCATTCAAAGAGTTAGATAGTTCATTACTTATTGTAAGTGGAAACATCCTATTTTTTGTCATCTCCACTCTTGCTATCACTTGCTTACTTGGATACTTATCAATGATTGTACATACCTCATTTTTGAAGAACACTCTATACCTTTTCTCCATCAGTTGTCCAATACTCAACAAATTACATTTTAAACTAGGTACATAATACACATCATCTATTGTTCTTCTTTCACCATTCTTGGTATACACAACAATCACTCCTTTACCATTAACACTTGCTTTATAATCATTACCTAACATTACTTTAGACTAAACACTAGTGTCTAGACTGGTAAACATTTCTTTGTTTCCAGTCATGTGATTGTTGCAGCCACTGTCCAAAAACCAAACATCATTTGAACTTGCTTGAGTAACATTGCAAGTCAAATATACTATTTTCTGATTATCTTCAGACTCCTCTGTGATGTGTGTAGACTGCTTACCAACATCTGCTTGCTTCTTCCAACACTTGTTAGCAAAATGACCATAATTTTTGCAATAAAAGAATTGTACCTTAGACTTATCATACCTTTGGTTTCCTTGCTACCAATTTTTGCTATCACTCCCCCTTAAATTAGGAGAGTTCCGCTTATATTTCTCCTCAGCTTCTAAATTAATTTTGTTGTCTCTTTGATCAACAATTTTGCCTCCTCTTCCTTTGTTACTAGACCTTCCTCTCCCTTTGCCTCTTGTAATATGTAGCTAAGTTTTGAAAGCATTCTGTAGTGGATTATCATCATATCTGGACATCCTGGATTCATGAGCAATTAGAGAACCAGTCAACTCATCAATCTGCATTTGACTAATGTCTTTAAACTCTTCAATAGGTATAACCGCAACTTCAAATTTCTTTGGCAAAATTTTGAGTACTTTCTCAATCACCCTCTTATCTGAGAGGTCCTCTCCATATTGTCTCAACTGATTAACAACATTCATGACCCGAGTCATAAAACTATCCACAGTTTCACTATCCTTCATCTTTAGATTCTCAAATTCTCTCCTCAAGTTCTATAACTTGACATTCTTCACCTTGAATACACCTTGGTAACAAGTTTCAAGAGTGTCCCAAGCCTTCTTTGAAGATTCTGCAGTTGATACTTTCTGAAATATGGATTCATTTAAGCATTGATGAATAAGGCCAAGAGCTTTGTATCTTTCTTTATGTTCTCCTTTAACAGATTCCGCTCTGCATTCGTTAGAGCCATTTCTACTGCATGGTCAACTAGCTCTGAATATCCATCAGTAACAAATCCCCAAAGTTCATGATAATACAATAATGTTCTCATTCTAATAAACCAAGAATCATATTTCTTCTCAGTCAGCATAGGAACCTGTAGCTGAGCCAAACTATTGTTTGAAGCCATATTGATTCAAATTTTTGATAGATGTAATCTTTAGGTGGAAGGGAAGGGCACTTTAGAGTTACAAAAATCTTTGAATTCACTCACACTAAGTGTAGTTCTCCCTGAATTTGTAAAGCTTTGATACCAATCTATAGAATACAGGGGAATTAAAATAAAATAGAGTATGCAAATTAAAAACAGAGCATGTAGATAAAGTATGCTACTGCACACAAACAAATCTTCTATTGATTGAAAATGCCCAAAAACAGATATATGAGACTCTACAAAGCTCTTACAAATTTAATCTCATACAAAAATTATATCAAAATTGTTGCATAAAGTTGTATTTATAGGTACCACCACAAATGGTTAATCTCCTACAGTCAATGAACAGAGGCAGTGGAGATTAGAGGTAAAGCCAAAACAAATCATATTGTAGGTGGCATAAAAACTTGCAATACATAGCAAGTTAAAGATAAGACAAAAAACAAATTTTTGTAATCTGTCGGAGGGAGAAATTAGGGTTTATTTTAACATATATAGTGTTAAATTGAATGGGAGTTGTCTAAGTCATGTGCGGAAAAGCAGCGAGTGTTTTGCCTCTACTTCACAGATCGAAGGCAAATAATTGTTAGTTGAAGTCCAGGGGCCCCGTAGTTGGGCCTAGTCGAAGACAACCAAATCTAGGTATTGAGAAGAAAAGTATCATGATGATGAATTTGGATTCAACTACTCGAGTTAAATATATTTAATTTTGATTTTGGGGAAAACAAGCTGTAATGGTGATGAGGTTAGATTCGAGGGATCTAAAAAAATGTTCTTATCTAACAATCAAATTGAATATATTTACTTTTGATTCTCTAAAAATAGAGTCACTGTAATGAGGTTGAATTTAACTAATTTGGAAAAGATTATCATCGAACAATTGTTGAGTTCAATATATTTATTTTTAATTTTGTGAAAAAAAGGGTTTTAATGGTGAGGTTTGATTTGAATTTTATTGAGAATATTCTCATCTACAATTGAGTTGAATATATTTATTTTTGATTTTGTTAAAAATAAAAGACTGCAATGGTGAGATTGGATTCAATTGATTTAGAAGATATTCTCATCTAATAACCAAGTTGAATATATTTAGATTAGTTTTGTGAAAAACTCATAGCAACAATGATGAAGTTGGATTTTATTGATCTTGAAAATATTTATTTTTGATTTTGTGAAAAATGAAGAGCCACAATAGCGGGCTTGAATTCCCTTTAGAAAATATTCTCACCAAACAATTGAATTGAATATATTTAGTTTAATCTTGTGAAAAAATAGACCATTATGGTGATGTTAGATTCAACTACTTTGAAAATATTATCATCCAACAATCAAGTTGAATGTATTTATTTTTATTTTTAGCTTTTGTTCTTATTTTTTAATGTATATATCTTTATAATTAAGTTTTACTGTAATTATCAAGAGATGTATAATGAAATTTAATAATATATTGTTTTTCTTAATAATATGTTTATTATAAAATTGTAAGTTGTAGTAAATATATAATATTTTAATTTTTATTACAATTAGAAGTCAAATTTAGGAAACTGCTTAATTATGTAAATAATAATTCAAATTAGAAAGATGAATTTTAATAATATTAATAAAATATTTATTATATTCAATTTGATAATAATTGCGAAATGTTTATATTATAAATATTTTCTTGAGTATTATATATTAATCATAAAGAAAATTGAAATTTAAAATTAATATTTTTATAATAAAATATAATTAATTTGTATGTTTGAACCATCACAATATGTGTGTGTGTTGTGTGTGTATTTATATGTATATGTATATGTATATTTATATGTATATGTGTATGTATGTATGTATATGCATATATCTATTTACATGTATATGTACACATATATGCATGTGTGTCTGTGTTTATGTGTGATGTAATTCAAAAAGTAAAACTCACATACAACCTCTAAAAATAAGAAAAGCACACTCTTTTAAAGATAATAAAAAATATAATATTACTCTAAATAGCTAAGCTACAAAGAATAACTAATAGGATCAATTACTAAAATAATGACACTTTAATCCACCAAAATATAGTCAAACATTGAAATCAAATATAAACACATGCAACTTAGTAATAAAGAGCTAGTATTACATCTAATATCTCATAATTAATTTGGATACTATTCAAATATTAAATAATTTTGACATGACCAAAATTTCTTCAATAATTTCTAATTGATAAAAACATCCCATATACTATTTTTTTATTAATTTTCATAGAGTTTATTTTTTACAATTTCTAGGATAGTTAAATAATCAAAATCTAATTATAGGCTAGCATGTATTTCAAAAGATATACCCCTAGATCATTTGACGTAGTAAATCAAGTATGAAAAGTTTAGATCATGGAGAAGATTTCTGGCTTGCATGTACCTTCTACAAATCTATAATACATCAACTATACTAAATCCTAGCTTGACTATAATCTATTCATTTTTCCCCAAATTTATAACAAATTTGAAACCCTATTTTCATCCTCTACACTAAGAATCACATATCAATTTGATTACGTATTAAATTACATTTTTATATCAACTTCTTTGCTAAAAAATAATAATCTGTATTAATTTTTTTTTTTTAAATATCTAGTTAGATCATATTGAGTAATTTAGGTTTTTACAGGCTCTGATTCCAGTATATTGATACTAATATTACCATAAAGATCACTATGTGAAAAGAAACTAAGATTTGGAAATATTTCCTATACTAATCTAAGAGAAAAGATGAATAGAATGTATGGTCTATACTAATTTATAAAAAAAATTATATACTAAACAAAAAATATAGTAAAATCATTCACCATAGAAGAATGATTTATCAAATGAAAACCCTTTTAAAAAATAGTCAATAAGATCTCAACTAATATATTGTATAACATGTTAATATTTATACTAAAATCCAAGAAATGAGCCTTCACATGAGATAAAATCCACAATTAGATTTGTGTTGTTTTAATGGAGTATATTACTTGAAACCTCAAAAATGGTTGTTGTACATTTTGGGACACACATCAACTATTCTCCTACAAGTTTTACTCAAGGAAACCTTAGAGATCTTAATCCAAGGATGAAATTAGGGAAATATATCTATGATAAGGTGTCCTAGGGTGTGATTAAAGACAATAATATGGTTTACCACCAAGCAAGGGCTTGGAAAGACAAGTAACATGCAATACCTAATGATATGCAAAACTTAAGCAATTGACCTAGAAATGGATTCAAATTAGAATAGTAAACTCATAAAGTATAGAGGTGCACCTAGAAACTAAAGAAGCTTGAACCAAGGGCTTAAATCCTATAAATACTACTTTTTTCAAGCACATTGAGACTCATACACCAATAGGGGTGATTTATTCCTAGTTTAGGGTTTCGTTCCAAAACTAAAATATGGAACTGCTAAACCAGGATCTATAGACAATGCCTAAAAAATGTGTATACTCAAACTCATACACCAAAAGTGGTGATTTAGTCCCAATAACAGGGTTGATCTAAAACCCTGATATCCTCTAGTGGCTTCCTGTAGCTTATCTCCTATCAAACCTTTGGTTCTAAAACACTAAATTTTCTCTATAGGTGACTTTCCTTGATCTTGCAAGGTAGATGACAACATTGAAAAAATTTCTCCAATCTTGCTCTTCAATGAATCTTCCTTGATCTTGACTTGAATGCTTGCTTAAATAATAAAACCCTACATCACAAATGTTAGCCCAAAAATAAACATGATGCATGATGACTTTGGCATGATGCTTGATAGTCAAATAATGCTCCAAAATACTTGATAATCACTCCTTTGATCTCAAATTTTATATATTCCCAAAATACTTGAATTGCTAGGATAATATTATGATTGGTTAGGTGAAATTGAGTGAAATGACATTGTATTCATACTTGTTTATGCCAAATTTTCCCAAATTACAACACGACAAGGCAACATCAAATCTAGGAGAATAAAATCCCCCCAATAGTTTGAATTTAAATTAGGTCTAAGCTAAGTGGGACTCATATGGAAATCAAGGCATATGTGTCCCATTAGGCTAAGGTTGGGACACATTTTTCAAGAAATGCTTAGTTTAATGTGAAATTCATATTAAGGCCTCAAAAACTAGATGGGACCCATACACCCAAGGTGGTGTATGAGTCCCAAATCACTACATCTAGGACATATAATAAAAAAAAATAGATTTTGATTGTTCATTTAATGTATGCCAGGATTATCCTTGGAAAGATGCATTAATTAAGGCTTATGGATGCAAACTAAGGCCAAATAAGGCATAAAGAAGCCCAATTAATTAGTAAAACCCTATATTAGTGTAAAAGTGTATGAAAACACTTTAGAACACCCTAGATAAGGTAGAATTAAGTCCATTTAGTTAACAAGGGCTTGAACAAGTGAGAAAATGTAAAGGGCTACATTTTTCTACATGACATTTAGCCCCCACTTTAGTGAGAGGATGAACTTGCTTCAAACTCACACTAAAGTAGACAACCTCACATTAAGAGGGGTCCATGTTTATGAATGCTAGTATGATAGGATTCCAATTATCAAGACGGTTGCGTAATCCCCCAGGATCAAGATCCTATGGAAAACCAATATAGGAAAAAACAAACACATATGAAAATGATATTAGGAGAAAAAAAAGAAGGCACAAGCATACATTGCCAAAGAAAAAGAGAAAGAAAACCAAAAAGAAAAAAATAAAAAATAGGTGGATCAAGCTTTGACCATTTGTCCTGCACACTGTGTATCATATCTAAGATTTTTGTCTAAGAAATTTTACAAGTGGAACACAATGTCCAATATGAAAACTAACACATGCTCACAAGGGCTTGTGGAACCCTAGGTCATCCAGTAGGTGAGCCCCTAGTGAGACACATATGTACACAACTAGTATGTGTTCACATAGACAAGCAAGTGGCTATGGGAAAGTCACACCTAAGTTTAAAACCCATATGTACAACCATACCAAAGCTATACCTCTTGATAAATTTTATAAGGTGCCACATGAAAATGAAGTTTAAGCTCCATGAAGCAAGAAAAGCTTTGTATTCTTGACACCCATGAAAACACAAGATGGAACCAAAGGAAAGCAAAGTGTGTTATGCAAGGTGGCCATATAACAACTATTGTAAATGTGAAATAGTGTAGGGAACATTCAAGTGATTTTTTCTTAGTTCATGTAAGGTCTTAACATAGGGAACATTGTGCCTAATGTCTCCAAGAGAGGACCAATCGAACAATAGAAGATTCACAACTTAGGGGATGTAATGTGTCACATCAAGCCATTAAGAGGAATATAATATGCTAAGAGAGATCACACTCTTGAAGGACATCAAACTCAATGTCACCACAAAGTGAAAGATGCATCGCATGAATCAATAAGAGTACACAATGAAATATGAATTGAAAAATGAAAAAGAATAATGTCAATGTATGCCCCTTCTTTAAATAAATTGCTAAACACCATACTATGAGAAATTACTTTAAAGTAACAAATGAGCAATGCTAACAATAAAGAGGGCATGAGAGATTGTTTGGAAATCTCTATGCTAAAAAATATGTTTCCAAATAAAGCTATGTCATGAAAAGGGGTTGCCCCGCAAAAAAATGCCAAACACAAGGGATCCACATATTCGGGGTCAATATGTCTTATCTACAATCTTATTAGAGAGCTTGGAACTGTCATAATTCCCCAAATACTCATGGAACATGAAGAATGACACAAAGAGAGTGAAAACAAAGAAAATATTTTACTTCAACATGAAAGAGACCTAAATTTCTCAATTCCTTACATCATACCCAAAAGGAAAACAAAAGAAAAATGAAAAATATAAATGAAAAACTTTGGGGTCAACATGGAAGAGACCTAAATGTCTCGATGCCTTACATCATCCCCAAAAGGAAAACACAGGAAAAATGAAAAAGATAAATATTTTACAATATAGAGAAGAATGTAGGTACATATAGAGGAAGGTCACAAAGAGATAGAGATACATAAAAAAAAATAGTACATGGGATCTGTTGACTGTGATTTTGGCACAACAACATGCAAACAAAATATTGCTATTCTACTTCTTCTGAAAGAGAAAGGCAACACATGGATGCCTTAGCTCCCAAGGTATTTAGAGTTGGTTCTCAACTGTGCTGATGTTACTCAGTGGTTAGTGCAATAGTAATATTCAAGGGGCCTACTGGTATTGAGCTTCCAGATTGTTCTAACATCTAGCATGAATTAAAAACTAATCTAATTGGGTTTTTAAAGAAACAACAAAAGATAGATCAGAGCTTTGGAACAAAGAAGAACAATAATTCATCCAACTTTAACTAGACTTGTGAGCTTCAAGAAATTGTAAACTAAAACTGCATAACAAAGTAAACTTGTGATTGACACACAACTTCTTTCATTCACAGTGCTAATTCGAATAACATATTTTTTTTTAGTTACCCTTTAAATAAAACACAAATAACATTTCATTCCTTGAAGGCTTCACAAATCAAATGATCAATTTAAGACAAATATCATTCTGGAACACAAAATGAAGTAGATTAAACTATGATTGCTTCTACTATCAGTTAAACAAATAAGCAATATTTACAAAGCTGGCACAATCACCGGTGCACAAAGAATCTAAGTCTCCAAGTTGTTTCCATTCACACTACTAAGAAAGCTGAAAGATACATTAGTCTATTCTGATTCTAACTACTAACAGAGAAGACAAAAGAAGCTTATTACTAAGAATCAAGATCAGTTTCTATCCCCTCTAACTAACTTGATTGGTTATACTTTGTTCCTAAAGGTTCTAACTGTAAAAAAGTTCTCAGTCTAAAATTTCTCTAACCCTAGAAGTTCTCTTAAAAGTTCTAACCTTTTATAAAGAGGCAAGAATTCCATTTATACAGAATGTACCATCAAGAATGTGTTGTCCCTCGCATTAGGGTTTACAAAATATTTGCATCTAGGAGGGTCGGCTCTTAGATATTTCTAAGGAAAATCAAAACTACATTCAATGTGAAGCCCTGCTATCCATGCTGATCAAGGATTTCTACCCTCAGGAGAAGCCTTTTCAGATCTTTTTGGCAGCTACAACATTAACTCTCCCGTCTTCGTGTCCACCTTCAAATTCTATTGGGGGTCACCTTGAATGCTCAGAATCTCCATGAATACTGATCTACCTCCTTTCCAGATCTGAACAACGTCGCCCAAGCTGATCCATTGCTATCGGTGAGACATCTTGCCAAAGCCACCTTCCTCTCGATGAGCTTTCTTTGTGTCGCTCAGACTTCCCTTGGTTAGTGAGACTTTACACCGACTGAGGCTTCTTTTTGCCGAGCTCAAACTTTCTCTGGGCTCCTCCCACCTTTTTGGTGAGACATACATTAATTGGCCAGACCTCTTGCTGAAGGAAAAATTATTGCTGAGACTTACTCCTTTCGCTAAGACCCTACACCGAAGTCTCCCTACTTCACTGAGAGTTCATCCTTTCAGTAAGAGATTATTCTGAACTCAGCATCTTTGGACGAAGGCTCCTTCATGTCAATGAGACACACTGATTCTCTTGCCAAGGACATATTGATGGAATCCCCTTGTGCTATGTCGGTGTGACCCATGGGGCTCAGTGAGAGTTCATACCAACTAATAGATCTCCCCGCGATGGGAAATTTTCACCGTCAGTCGGCAAGACCCAAAGACTTCACCAAGACCTCATGTTAAATGGCGATTGTTTGGTCAAGGTGTTCACTTATGAGCTGATCAGTAAGACATGAAGAAATAATGATGGCCTTACTCTGAAGAAAAGCCTCTTGCCAAATTATTACCCTGGGCTCTGCTGGTCGGTGAGACTTCGTGAAGTCGCAGAGACTTCACGCCAAAGTCAAAATCTCCTGCCAGTATGCATTCTCTCCGTTATTGATTAGTGAAACCTTTATACCTTGTTGAGACCTTTCTTCGAATGAGAATTTCATGTCGAAGGGAAACCACTAGTCACCGTGACTTCGACTGATGTCTTGCCGAGAGTTGACTACACATGAATTTTGCTCACTGTGACATCTCCAGGGTCCTGTCGACTTTGCCAAAGCTAATTCTTTTTATGACCAATCGGATTGAGGAATGCCTTCCAAATGAGCCTCCTAGAAAATATCATCAAGTGTAGGATTTAACCCTGAAAAGGAAGGTCTACATTAGTTCTCAAAAGAAAACAAGACATACTATAATAAATCCACCATTGCTTATAATTATTTTAGTGAATTCCTAGCAAGAAGGAAACCAACTTAGGTACAGACATAACCCAAAATTTAACCAAATCAAGAAGACAAACACAGGAAGAAAGAAGAAGCACTCCCAAGAGGAAAGAAAATAACAAAAATCAAAGAAATCAAAAGAGAAGGGGGACCCATTTGATCCAAATCAAAGTGGGGTGGTTATGCAAGGCATAACAAATGGCGACTCGGATGTGAAAATGGTTTAACCATTTTCAAGAAGCTGAAGGATTCAACTACCCAGAACTCCTGGTTCATGAACATCACAACTCCAGTTGGGTCAGTTGTAACAAGCAAGGTAGAGCTAGAATCTCAAATGTAAGTCAATCAATGGCCACCCTTGAATCTATGTGTGTGCTTGATAGTTCATCATTGTTTCATAAAGTTTTCTTCATCTTTTGAATAATAATGTGCAAGATGTGAACTACATGAGTTGATTTCCTTCGTGCAGTGATATCCTAGACATTGCTCCACTGCCAGTCAGGCGTCCATAGCCCCGATGGAGATACCTCTATTTTTCTCTCAGCATTGATCTATTGCCAGTTAGGCACGTCCATAGCCCCGGTAGAGATACTAGAATCACTGATTCATATTGAATCATCTTTTTCTCTCTCTTTTTTAAAAAAATTTCTCATAGAGCTTCATATATTGCATTTAGTTCTTTTCTAATATGTCAAATGTTTAACATCTGATTTGGGTTAAAAACTGTCATGGACCTCATAACAACACTTGGAGAATTAGATTTTTCACTCAAATCTCACAACACTATTGTCCTAGGAAAAATATAACCTTACAAAAGAAGATGATTTTGATAATTTGTGACAGATTCAGAGGAGCTAATGAAGGCTACCTACTTGGCACCTTGTTTTTAAAAATTTCCACAACTCTTATTGACAACAAGCATGAAACAATGAATTAAGCAAAAAATCACCCAATCAGAAACCTAAAAATATCTAAACCACCTCTCTCCTAATGACTAGAGTATGCTTCAGATAACCACCCACAGCTTCAAAAGGAAAGGATAGCTCAACCCCAAAGAAAAAAACAAAAGAGAAACAAAAAGCAAAGAAAACTCACATAATAGAAAGAAAGAAAAAAAAGAAACAGTAAACTATTTACAAACAAAGAGTGAATTACTTACACAAAGAGCAGTGAATTATTTACATAAGGACAAAGTTATTTACAAGCAAAAGCATAGGATCCATTTACATAAATACACATTATTTACAAATAGGAGACCAATAAATTATTTACACTCATAACAGAAATTAACAGTCTTCATGACTCAAAATAATGCTTAAGAAACTGCCCATTGAGAGGCAATGGAATAGGTTCTCTAGTTAGGCTACTCAGTCTGAAAACATTTTCCCCTAGGATCTCAGCAATTTGATAAGGACCTAATCAGATTTTTTCAAATTTCTAGTGACTGCCTTTCTTTTCACTGGCTTTGTCCCATAATAGCACTAAGTCTGATATCCTAAAGGCCTTGATCTTAGCTCTTTTGTCAAACCAACATTTGACAACAGCCTAGTGCCTAAAGAATTGTTGCAATGCGGCATCTCTCTATTCTTCTAACTTCAACAAAGCAGCTAATCTGACTTCTATCCTATTGTCCTTAGAGTAGAGCTTCTGCATGAACTCAAGGACAGGTATTTGTAGATGGATGGGGAATACAGGCTCTTGGCCATATACCAGTTTGAAGGGTGAGGTGTTTAAAGTAGCCTTGAGCCTAGTCCTATCCAACCATAATGCGAATCTCAACTCGGTATGCCAGTCTCTAGGGTTATACTCTAACAGTTTCTTAATTACTCCTAATAGATTCTTATTGTTGACTCTAAAACTTCATTGCCTTGTGGATAATAATTTTAGGAATACTTTAAGACAATCTTGTGATCATATGCCCAGGAAATAAACTCAGTAGAAGAAAAACCAGAGCCATTGTCACATACCAGAGCAAAGGAAACCCAAAACCTTGTAGTTATGCACTCGATGAGGAACTTGATCACTACCTTTGTTGTGTTCTTGTAGGGTATAGCCTCTATCCATCTAGTGTAGTAGTCAGTGGAAGTCAAGATGAATTTATGTCTTGTAGAATAGTTTGGATTAATCACTCCAATAAAATCCATTGCCCATCAATGGGAAAATGGCCTTACCTCATAGACAGGTTGCAATGGCATGGCTTCCTTTGATGCAAAAACCTGACAAGTGTGACATGTCCTCACATGTTGATGGGCATCTTTGAATACACAAGGCCAATAATAATTAGATCTGAGGATCTGGTGCACCAAAGAATCTGCAGACCCATGACCTATGCCATGTTTCCCATGAAACTCAGAGATCACAAGTCTAGCCTCTCAATGATCAAGGCATCTCAGGTATGCTCCTTCGAAATTAGTCCTGTGTAGAAACCCTCCTTTGAGCATGTAATGAGAACTTTTCAGTCTTAGGGCTCTCCTTTGAGTGGCATTCATTCCTTCTGGACAACGATTGTTGAGCATAAAGCAAATGGTATCTGCATACCATGGGTCATTAGAGAAAGACTAGGTCGTGTATTACTGACAAACAATGTTGTCACCAACATTAGCCATGGATTCAGAAAAACCTGTACCTCTGACAAGTATCATAGGGCATATCTCCATATCAAACTCTTGTAAGATAGCCATCCACTTTCCCCTTCATTCTCCCAACTCACTCTGCGTGAGTAAGGACTTCATAGTTGCATCCGAAACTACAACAATGATTTGGCTGTGAAGGATGTAATGTTGAAACTTCTTAACATCTCTGACTAGCATGAAAGCTTGCTTTTCAAGAGGTAGATACTTAATTTTGGTGTTCTTGAATGGAGAGCTCATGAAAGCAATTGGTCTCTCCTTGACCTCCTCTTTTCGTTGAGTTAAAATAGTCACACATGAATACTCAGAGGAAAAAGAGTAAATGTAGAATGCCCTGATATAATCGGGGCTAGTAAGGACTAGTGCTTCTGAGATGGATCACTTGACTTGTTAAAATGTGTCTTTTGCTTCATCAGTCCACTCTATCTTGGCATCTTTTTTCATCATTTCGTACAGGGGTTTCATGATTTCAGCAAAGCCCCTAATGAACTTTCTCATGAAATTGATTTTTCCAAAGAAAGACCTCATTTCTTTCTTGCTTCCTAGCTTGGTGATCTTAAGAATGGACTCGAATTGATCTAGATCGATTGATATTCCTCTCAGAAATTATGTGTCCCAAAAGCTTCCCTTCAGAAACTCTGAACACACACTTTTGGGGGTTCAGGGAGACGCCATACTGAATACATCTTTGAAGCATTTTGGCTAAGTCTGTAGCGTGGTTCAATTGATCCCTGGAGAACACTATCAAGTTGTCCATATAAACAATAATGCACTTACCTATTAGATCCTTGAATGCTATATGCATAGCATGCTGAAAGGTTTCCCCTGCATTTATTAGGCCAAATGACATCTTTCTATAGGAAAACGTTCTCACTTTGTAGTGAAAGTCATTTTCATCATGTCTTCAAAGTTGACCATTACCTCATTGTATCTAGAGTAACCGTCCAAGAAAAGTGTTGTCACAATAGTGGTTTACAATTCCTAAGAGGAACGAATTTTAGCTGAAATCACATATTTTTAGAAAATATAATGATTTAAGCCTTAAAAAGTTCTATTTTAAGGATTCCAATTGAAGAGGGTGTGATCAAATCACCTTAGACCAAACCCCCTTGGATAGAACCTCGCTAGTTTTAAACCATACCTATAAATGCGTCTCCTTTACACCTATCAAAATGCTGATAAAAAATCACTTTTGATTTAGCTTTTGGGGGATCAAATGAATTCATTTAAAATTTATTTCAAATGATTATGGTATTCCTCAGAACAAGCTATCCAATGAATATAATTTTAATATGTTTTGGTTTTGTTATGTATTTGTTTTCTAAGTTTTATTAAACATAGGTTTTTCATCGAAAATGAATTTCTTTGTTCTTCACATGTGGAAAAATAGAAGATTATCAAAAAAAAATTGAAAAATATGAGTGCACCAGATATTGAAGTCTTTGATCCAGCAAAATAAAAAAATAAAAAATTGACATATACAAAAAAGGTTATGTGTTATACGGTCATGCTGTGTCTGAATTGTAATTCGTTTGACTTTGAAACTTGATGAAAGAAAAAATATTCAATCAAAAACTATCTAACCAAGTGGAAGCACTAGATAATATAGTTAAAAATCTAAATTTGAAAGAATTAGAATTTTATCCTCCATGGAAAAAAAGTTATGTGTTATACAGTGTGCGTCACTTTTTAAATATGTTGTTTTCTGAAAAAAAATCAATTTTCATGGGAGATGGAAAAAGAAGTGCAATTTGATTCCAAAAATTTTGAAAAAAATATTTTTAGAATCTACAAAAAAAAATTGATGAGACTCTAGTTTGCACCATTTTCAAATTCCTCACGGTTTAGCCGCTATAGGTGCCCGAATGTGAAGATTTAGTTAAAAATAATAATTTCAGTGTCTAATTTGGCCAAAAATTGTAAACCACTATTATGGGATCACCCAGAATGATATCATCTGAGATCCATTGACGGTCTGCAACAGTTCATCTAGAGAAGGGAGTGGATAGTTATCCTTTTATGAAGTCAACACACAACCTAATCTCCGCATTCTTCTTACGAACTAGGACTAAGTTAGCCACCCATGTTGAATGGTGCATAGGGAAGATATCCTTGCAAACAACAATTTCTAAACTTCTTTATAGATCAATGGCTTAATCAGTGCATTGACAGGGTGCTGCTTCTGTCAGAAGGGTTTAACCTTGGGCTTCAAGGGGATATTGTGAGTCATAACAGAAGCATCAAATGTCTGGAGGTCTTCATGCCTGCAAGCTATCACAACAATATCATTTTTAAGTTCGCTTAGTATGTCTTCTCTAATTGCTTCAGGGAAGGCTTTCCCTATATAGATATTCCTTTTAGGGCCAGAATCATCCAGGTTAACAATTTCATATTCGCCCCCTTTATCTTCAACTGATGCCTTCTCTCAAGCCCTTGGGTCTGAGTCAAAAATTCTTTCCAAGGCCACCATTCCCTTGGGAATGTTGTTGCTCTTCAAATTGAGGACCCCTTCTGTATCACAATCCTCTAGATCCCAATCTCCTTGATCCCTGTTAGATCATCAATGATTTGTCCTTCAAAAACATCTAAACTTGCTAGAAAAGAAAGGATATGTCGACCATCATGAAAGACCTGGAAATTCTTGATATTGTCAGCAACAATTGGGGTGGACATTAGTTCCACAGAGAAGTTTTTAAACTTGGAGCCTTGCATAGGTTCCAAGGTGCTGATAGCAACATCCAATGCATCGGCTACATGATTGTCTTCTCTCAGGATCAAAATAATCCCAAAAGCATCAAAGTCCTCAATCAGGTTCCATACCTGATTTCTATATGCTTCCAATCTTCTTTTGTGACATGCGTATTGGCTACACACTTACTTGATAACTATCTCTGAATCTCCTTTGACCACCAAGGAAGTGACCTTGTGTTCAAACATCAGTCCTTGAGCTAGGGCTTCATATTCAACTACATTATTAGTGCATCCAAATTGGAGCCTGTAGGAAGCAAAGAAAAATTTCCCTTTCGGGCTGGTTAATACAATTCCAACACCACAACTGGTTTTGGACTTGGATCCATCAAATGTAAGGGTCCACAATTGATCATAAGCAGGGGTTAATCCTTTTACAGTTTTTGTAGTTATATGGATAGGATTAACCAAAGGTGGGGCTCCCTGATCTTTTGCATCAGACATAGGGAAAGGATTCTCTACGGGTTCTTTAGGTATACTTTATAGTTCATGCCTAGTTGAGTCATATATCTTGCAATTATCTTCCTGGTAATCGCTTGTCCCTTATGTCGATTCCTTGGGTTTTGTTTCATTTATAAATGCAGGGGTATCAAACTCACCTTGCGGTTGCTCTTTATCAATATGCTGGTTCAAGAGTATATCTAGGGTAGGCACAATTTTGGAAAGAACTCCCTTTGAAGGTATCCTATCCCTGATTAGCATTGTTGCTTCTTGAGCTTCAATGGGAAGTGGTCTACAACTTTCTCAAAATGCCTTGGGCCAATCTTTTCAGCTTGGGGAACATAATTAAAGTTTTCAATACAAGGTTGACATGTCCATTCAGAGTGGTTTTGGTAATAAACCTTGCACCAATTAGGGAGTAAAAGGCTTTGTAAATCGATGTCTTCCCCTAAGATCAGCTTATCTTGTTGTAGCTTCCTGATCAAGGCATGCTGATTTTCATTAATCAAGGGATCAGGGAACTTTTGTTTTGACATGTCTTTAACATTGAGAACCAAGAAGGTTAGAATTTCCTCTCTTTTGTAAACCCCCATCTTAGTTTTGAAAAAGGCTACCTCATTTGGAAAATCATATTTAGTAATGATATGCTTGAGGCGGGGCTCACTTTCAATCCTAATATGAGTTGGGATCCCTCTTCATGGTAGCCACAAATGTGAAAATTCAAGGGAAATATATCCCCCTACTATTTTCATCAAATCTCAGCTCAGTAGCATACCATAGGTCTCAAGAATGTATACCACTTGAATTTCTATGTTTGTTAGGATCCTAGGATCAGATCCTACTTGAACATGTATGTTTCTCAATTCCCCCACTACATTGACCTTTTTTTTTTCAACTTGAATAAATTTCTTGTTTGTTTCAACATGGACTAATCCCAATTTTTTACATATAGAATATGGCATAACATTCCCTGAAGCCCCTGAATCCAACAAAAAGTTATGAAAGTTCTTCCCACAAATTCTTAAACTCAAAAGAAATGGTGGAGTACCTACCTTTTTTCTATACAAGGCTGCATTCACGTCCCCAACAAGTGCCACCCTGTTCTTTCCTTTTGATTTGTCAGCTTGCTCCAAAGCTTTCAGCACTATCTCGCTTTGAGCAGGGCACCACTTTAGAATGTCAAACTATGACAAAGAGGTTTTTTGTTTCTACATCTCAACAACAATGTCAAATTTTGTATTACAACTTGCACCACCTTTGAAAACACCAAAGGAATTACCCTTGCTATGGAAGTCAGGCAGGCCTTGTGGTGGAGGAGGGTTATTATCAACACTTTGATTTGGGGGCACCATGTTATTAGGAGGTGTTTATGTGGTGAATGGCCTCTTACCCTGATTTCTCAAAAAGTGTCTTCACTTTGTCTGAAAAGCTTGGGCATCATATGAATCCTCCTATGGTTCATTCTCTTCTTGCCTCGAGAATGAAGGTTCCTCTTCAAAAAGGTCATAAGTCATTGTTGTTTCTACTAAGTCGCATCCTTTGTTGGAATTCCCTTGGAAAATGTGGGCATCTTCATGTGCCATCTTGATAAATTTCTCCATCTGAGGGTATTTTACTTCATAATGGGTTGTAGTATCATGAAGTCTACACCAATTGGTCATGAAGTTGAGGTCGGCCACATTTGCAGTGTGTGATCTCTCTTCATTTGCTTGATAGTTGTGTGAAACTCCACCATTATTAGGCCCGACGTTCCATTGTCTATTGTTATTTGGCCTTTGGTTATACCCTCTATTCTAATTTTGATACCACTGATTAGAGGAATTTTGGCCTTGATAACCCCTTTGGTTGTAATTGTTATGATTCTGATAGTTACCCTGATTGTTGCTTTTTTGGGAGGGATTCAATCGAAGCTGACCCATGTCATTTGTGACTTGGGATAGTGTTTTCTTTAGGGTTTCTACCTCATTTGTAAGCTGAGTTGTCTTTTCACTCTCCACACTCTTGGAAATAGGTGGATGAACACCATTATTTGATGTTCCAATTTGGTTAGGATGACCATGGGAACTTTGAGGAACATGTGGTTGTTGAAAGAGATTAGGAGTTCCAGTAGAAAATAATGGAATAGGTGGTTGGGTTTACAATTCAGACATAGGTCCATAATGGGAAGGAGACATCTCGGGCACAGTGTTGTATATAGGAGTTGGGCTATGCATTTGATATCCTATTGAAGGAAAACCTCCTCCCATGCTTTCTTGTTGAGAACTAATTTGTTGCTGCAAGTTGATAGCTAAGTGATAGACTTTAGATAGGGAATCAATATCCACTGGTTGATAAGTCCTTTGCAGGAACAAACCTAGCAAGGGGTATATAACCCTAAAATATGCTTGAATGGCACTATTCTCAGTAACTAGATAGGGATCTTGCAATCTCCTATACATTCACTGGAACCTAGTATTGAATAAAGGCAAAGATTCACCTGGCTCCTTCCTTATGGCTGCAAACTAATGATATAAAAGAGCTGGATCCACATATGCCCTGAACTGATTAATGAAGGCATTTTCCAGATGTGTCCAGGTTAGAATGGAACCTTGAGGCAGATTAAGGTACGAATTGTATGCCATGTCCCCTAAGGAATAAGGGAACAACCTACAAACTACATCATGGTGAGCTATTTGAGCTCATGTACAAGCATCCTTGAAAGCTTAGATGTTCTCTTCAACACTCCTTGATTCGCCATGGATGCACTTGGGATAGAACTTCTCAGGATTCTTGGGCATATCATGAAAACCTCTAGGAATAGTCCCCAATGGAGAGGGATTATTCTAAAAGAATGCCATTGGTGGGGGTGGTGGTGGTTGAGCCATCTGTTGTATGGATTGAATTAGCTGTGATGACAATTGAGATGAATTGGATAGTGGATTGATGGGTATCCACTGGGGTATTAGTGAAAATCCTGGTGGAGTGAGTGGAGCTAATAAGGGTGGAATAATGGCTGCCCCAGCCTTGTGATGCTTACGTCTTGTTGGGGTCTTGAGTACTATCAAGGGCGGTGGATTTTTAGCTGATTGAAGAACATTGTGGGATTTCTCTCGAGATGAAAACCTAGTATTATCCAGCTTTCCCTTCTAGGACCTCATTCTAGCGCTAGTTCCTATGGATTGTGATTTTGGCACAACAACATGCAAACAAAATATTACGATTATGCTTCTCCTAAAAGAGAAAGGCAACACATGGATGCCTTAGCTCCCAAGGTCTTTGTAGTTGGTTCTCAACTGTGTTGATGTTACTCAGTGGTCAATGCAACACTAATATTCAAGGGGCTTGCTAGTATTGAGCTTCTAGATTTTTCTAAGATCAAACATGAATTAAAACCTAATCTAATTGGGTTTTTAAAGAAACAAAAAAAGATAGATCAGAGCTTTGGAATAGAGAAGAACAATAATTCATCCAAATTTAACCAGACTTGTGAGCTTCAAGAAATTGTAAACTAAAACTGTAGAAGAAAGTGAACTTGTGATTGACACACAACTTCTTTCATTCACAGTTCTAATTCGAATAACATATTTTTTTTTTAGTTACCCTTTAAATAAAACACAAATAACATTTCATTCCTTGAAGGCTTCATAAATCAAATGATCAATTTAAGACAAATATCATTCTAGAACACAACATGAAGTAGATTAAACTTTGATTGCTTCTACTGTCAGTTAAATAGATAAGCAATATTTACAAAGCTAGCACAATCACCAGTGTACAGAGAAACTGAGTCTCCAAGTTGTTTCCATTTACACTACTAAGAAAGCTCAAAAGATACATTAGTCTATTCTGATTCTAACTCCTAACAGAGAAGACAAATGAAGCTCTCATTACTAAGAATCAAGATTAGCTTCTATCCCCTCTAACTAATTCTACTAGTTATACTTTGTTCCTGAAGGTTCTAACTATAAAAAAATTTCTCAATCTAAAATTTCTCTAACCCTATAGAAGTTCTCTTAAAAATTATAACCTTTTACAAAGAGGCAAGAATGCCATTTATATAGAATGTACCATTAGGAATGTGTTGTCCCCTGCACTAGGGTTTACAAAATATTTGCATCCAGGAGGTTCAGCTCTCAGATCTTTCTGAGGAAAGTCAAAACTACATTCAATGTGAAGCCCTGCTGTCCATGCTGATCAAGGATTTCTACCCTCAGGAGAAGCCTTTTTAGATCTTTTTGGTAGTTGCAGCATTAACTCTCCCATCTTTGTGTCCACCTTCAAACTCTGTTGGGGGTCACCTTGAATGCTCAAAATATCTCCATTAATAATGATCTACCTCCTTGCTAGATCTGAACACCGTCACTCAAGTTGATCCATCACTATCGGTGAGACATTTTGCTGGAGCCACCTTCCTCTTGGTGAGCTTTCATTATGTTGCTCAGACTTCCCTTAATTGATGAGACCTTACACCAACCAAGGCTTCTTTTCACTGAGCTCAAACTTTCTCTGGGCTCCTCCTACCTTTTCAGCGAGACATACGCTAATCGACCAGACCTCTTGCCGAAGGAAAAATTAGCGCTGAGACTTACTCCTTTTGCTGAGACCCTACACTAAAGTCTCCTTGCTTCACCGAGAGTTCATCCTTCCGGTAATAGATTATGCCAAACTCAACATCTTTGGACGAGGGCTCCTTCATGTGGGAAAGACACACTAATTCTCTCGCCGAGGACATATTGATGGAATCCCCTCTTGCTATGTTGGTGTGGCCCCTGGGGCTCAGTGAGACTTCATACCGACGAACAGATCTCCCCACGATGGACAATTTTCACCATCAATCGGCAAGACCCGAAGACTTCTCCAAGACCTCACATTGAATGCTGATTATTTGGCTGAGGTGTTCACTTATGAGTGGATTAGCAAGACATGAAGAACTCGCCATGAATTTACTTTGAAGACAAGCCTCTTGCCGAAGTATTACCCTGGGCTCCGCTGGTCAATGAGACTTCATGCCAAAGTCAAGATCTCCCGCCGGTATGCATTCTCTTTGTTATTGATCGGTGAAACCTTTAGACCTCGCTGAGACCTTTCTCTGAATGAGAATTTCATGTTGAAGGGAAACCCCTAGTCATCATGACTTCGATTGATGTCTTGATGAGAGTTGACTGCACATGAATTTCACTCACTGTGACATCTCCGGGGTCCTGTTGACTTTTCCTTAGCTAATTTTTTTTATGACCAATCAGACTGAGGAATTCCTTCCAACTGATCCTCCTAGAAAATATCATCAAGTGTAGGATTTAACCTTGCAAAAGGAATGTATGCATTAGTTCTTAGAAGCAAACAAGACATACTATAATAAATCCACCATTGCTTATAATTATTTTAGTGAATTCCTAGCAAGAAGAAAACCAACTTAGGTAGAGACAAAACCCAAAATTTAACCAAATCAAGAAGAAAAACACAGATAGAAAGCAAAATCACTCCCAAGAGGAAAGAAAATAACAAAAAGAAAAGAAATCAAAAGAGAAGGGGGACCCATTTTGATCCAGATCAAAGTGGGGTGGTTATGCAAGGCATAACTGGATCGCATTATGCACATGAAATCACATACAAGAAACATCAAAAATACTAAATACTAGTAAGGCACATGAAATGCAACCTATAGCAGGTCATCTACATCCCAATCTTGTTAATTATATACATAAGGAAGACAACTAGCCAATGTGACAATAACAAGTGCTGAACTAGTGTCATTACCAAGTTCAACAGTCTTCCTAGGAGAATTACCATTTAAGCTCATAGAAGAGGAAAACAATGAATTCAATTCATTATGCACTTCTTCATCAGTTTTATCAACCTCACCATCATCATCCAAGTTAATCACAAGGGGAGGTCAAATGACAATTTCCAATGAGGGATTTAGGTCCTGTTGTGGTATAGGATCTTTTTTTTTGTGGCAATGAGGGAGACTCATTATGTATTGCTTCAATCTAATTTGTATTTTGATTTTATTTTTTCAACCTTAAAGCAAGATTAGGGTGTCCATGTCTACACTCTCTATCATTCTTGTTTCTTTTAGTATGATTTTCAAGTTGTGTTTGTGTAGGGGTGAGTTTATCAACCACAAGTTTCTTTCTTTCCCTGTGGGGGGCAACAAAAGGATCCCTAGGAGGTTTTTCAACCACATTATCTTTTCCTTTGTATGTTTTTTATATCCAGAGGCATAATGGGATTTTTTTACTTGTCTCTTGGTCCTTTGTATGAGTTTTGTAGGAGGACTTGTGATGGGTTGTTCTTAGATATTTGGAGTGTATTTAGGTTCAATCATAGTTTTGTCAAGGATAGAGGGTTCAATTATAGGTTGAGGCATGTTTTGAAGGGAATGTTTCGGTATGCATTTTTCCTTAAAATTTTGGTACAATTTGAAAAATAAGTCTTCACAAGGTTTAATAGGTTCCATAGGCTTAGGACAAAGGAAATCCAATGAGAAATTCCCACAGGAAGACAAATGATTAAAGCCACTATGGTGCATAGTGATATTTCATTTTCAACGGGAAACTTTAAGCAAATATACACAACCCATGGGATAGATTCTATGGAGTGTAGCCATGGATAACCAAGCTTAACATGGAATTTTTCCAATGCTAAGATGACGGAGAATGAGACAACTAATTCTTTTGATCCAATTTTTAATGGAAGGGTAATCAATCCCATTGTAGGGAAAGAAAAAAATCTATGCATTTTTATCCATGCTTTCCATTTATCATATGTTTCCTAATAGATATCATGCATAAGTAAGAATTATTTGGTGATCACATTCTCTCCATAGATGAGATCAACAAATATCTCATTAGTGGGCTTGTCATAGATTTGGCTAGCTACATAAAGAGGAACATTAGGTGCATGTTTAAGTATATCTTTAGATGAGAAAGCAATGTCAAGAGGATTTTTAGTTTGGCCCTTATGGGGTATAATTTCAATCAATTCAACCATGTCATCCATAGGATGTTGTTCATCAATATCCATTGGACATTGTTCAATGGTATCTGTGTTGTCATCCTCCATGTGGATCGTGTCCACATTCATCACATCAGTCTTCTTACTTTCACTAGCTTTGAAAAATGAAATGTTATGACATGCATAGGGTTGCTAAAGATTTTCAAGTTTTGGTTAGGAGGGGAAATGAACTTATTTCCTTGATCATTACACCTCTAATTGAAAATCAATCAAAATGAATGAGGTCTTGCACAAGATGTTTAAGACACTTACATTGATATTTTGTGCTTGTCCATTTTGTTGGTGGTAGTGGTAGTAAGAATTTGATCTAAAGTTATAAGGTATAGGTTTGTTGGGATTGATAGTTTTAATAGGAGGTAAGGTTATCATTTTCTATTTTGGAAGTTGTGACATTGTGTTGTGGAGGGTATTGGGTAAGGAAGTGAATTGTCTAGTTGGATCCCCAAATTGGAAAGGAGTTGTCTTCTTTATAGCAGCTATGTGGGTATCAACATGTTGAGTTGGTTGAGGGGGATTTAATTGAAGAAAACCTTTTTTTTCCTAAAAGGTGTATAATTTTTTTGATTTGTTGGTTCATATTTCTTAGGTCAGCTAGAGGTGGGTTTTGTGTCATGAATACTAAATGATTTTTGATAATCAAAAAGGGTGGTACACAAGTGTACAAAGGAGGGGAACTTCATCATGCCAAGCTTCTCCTATATCTTAGTTTGAAAGTTCTCAATGAACATCTATTGAAGGTGAGGATCGAGAATATTTACATCAATTTAGGAATAAAGTGATTGGTAGTGTGAAATGAAGTCATTAGCGTTTTCATCATCTTTTTTCTTACATCTCATCAAATAAGCTAAACTAATCTTAGGAGTCATGTGCACTTGGAAATGGTCAATAAAGGCCTCAACTAGTTTATTGAATGAACAAATTGAGTTATTTGGTAATGTAGAAAACCATTCTAAGGAAATATCTTTCAAGGACATAAGGAAAAGCTTATCCAAGAGATTATCCTCAAGGACAAAAAAAATACATTGGGTAGTATAAGTGGAAACATAGTTAGATGGATTTCCTTTCCACCCATATTTATCAAATCTAGGAATCTCTAGACCTTGTGGTATCGACATTCTCAATATTTGCAAGCATAAGGATTGCTTTTGACATAGTATGTAGGTTGGAAATATTGATTTTGGTTTATGGTGAAAATTTATTTTTGAAGGGATGAAACATTTTGTAAAATTTGGTTAAGGATGTTGCCGTTGGTTGTGTTTTGACATGGAGGTGAATATGGTGGATTTGTATGTGTTTGAGGGGAAAGTGAATGGAATGCTTATGGGAGGTAAAGTGGTAGGAGATATTTTGTGCAATGCCACAAAGTTAGTAGGAATGCAAGCAAAAATATCCAAGATAGAAATGACACTACTAGTAGGTTGCATTGTTATTGTAACTTGAGGGTTAGTATAGGTAGGAATAGAGGCAATGATTGTAAGAGGAGGAATTTGATTTCCTCGACTTTGGAAATTTTTCGAAGGTTGAGCACAACTAGTAAGTTTACCAAAAATCTAATCTAGGTTATGTGTAGGTTCTATTCCTCATTCAATATAAATCATGTGGTGTATGTTATCTATGGTAGGGATAGCAGTAGTTGAAATTTTTTTAGTAAACACTTGATTTTGTAGGTTTGCTATGTCTTCATGGATTTGGATTATATTTTCTTGTGGAATACTAGAACCCATTATTTCAACATTTGTCACACTACTTGAAGGTAAAGAGATGTTAAGGGTATGGTCTATACCTAGTGAGCTAGTGTCAACAATAGTAGTGAAAGAACTAGATAACCTAAGATCCATGGTGATTATGCTATCATGGGATTACATGAGTCTCAAACTTCATCTCACTATAGTATTAGAAATAGGACATAAAGTTGTAAAGCTCATGTAAGGGATAATTAATGAATGTAACGAATACTTGAGGTAAATTTTGTTCTCTAATTTTGATTCAAATGTGATTAATCTAGATGATGACATTGATATTGCAAACATTGATGAATGAGTGCATAATGAGTTGAATTCATTTTTTTCCTCTTCTATGAGCTTAAATGAAAAATATCCTCAAAAGAGTGTTGAATTTGGTGCCTCCCCTTGTTTGGCACTTGTTGTGGTCCCATTGGTTAGTTGTCTACCTTCCATATATATCGATCAAGATTGGGATATAGAGGACTTGCCATAGGTTGACTCACATGTTCCTTACTAGTTTTTTTCTTTTTTCTCCTTTCATGTTTCTTTATGTGATTGTATGTGTGTAATGTGATCCCTTGTGCTATTTTTTTTTATGTATCTTTCTCTCTCTCTCTCTCTCTCTCTCTCTCTCTCTCTCTCTCTCTCTCTCTCTTTATGCATTCCTCTATATGTATCTAAATTCTTCTCTATGTCATAAATATTTTATCCTTTTGCATTTATCTTGTGTTTTCCTTTTGGGGATGATGTAAGGCATCGGTATGTTTAGGTCTCTTCCATGTTGAATCAAATAGATTTTTTTTTTCTCTCTTTATGTAATTCTTCCAGTTGTATGAGTACTTGGGGAATGATGATAGTTCTTCCCTCTATGATAACATTGTAGCAAATATATATTGACTCTAGATCTATAAATAACTTCCATATTTTTGGGCACAACCCCTCCTTCCTTTTTCATCATGTAGCTCTATTTCTAGAATATATGACTTGGCATAGGGGTTTTTGAGTAAGCTCTAATGTCTTGGGATGCAACATTGGTTACTTTAAATAAATTCCTCACAAAAATATTGTTAGCAACTGCTTTAAAGTGGGGGCATACATCAATGACATCTTTCAATATTTTGCATATTTCATGGTGTGATTTTATTTCTCTTGTGATGTGTCCTTTTCTTGGTGGTGTCATTCATTTTGATGTCTTCCAAGAGCATGATATTTCTAAGTGTATGACTTTATCTTGGTGGCTTGATGCGAAGCGAGGGATCCCATAAGTGACAGTCTATTATACTTGAGTTTTCCTCTCTTGGAGTCATTAGGCACAATGTTCCCTAAGAAGAAGACCTTACATGAAGGAAGCAAGATCCCATTGAACAAAAACAAAAACCTATAAACACAATATTCATAAGTGTTTAGCATTGTGTTTTCTTGTTGAAGTTGTCAAGAGAATAACTTTAATATGGTATGGGAGCTTAATATGATTCTCTCATTTTCCACCCTTTTTCGGATACTCACCTAGTGGACGATTTAAGGTTCCACTACCCCAAAGCAAGTGTGTGTGTGCCATTTGCATAGTGTACATCATGTTCTTCTTGTGAATATTTTTTTTAAAAATAGTTGAGACATGTTCCACATCATGTTGGATAGTTGAGGCTTGATCCTTCCCCTTTCTTGGAAAAATGATCATTTTCCACATCGTGTTGGGATGGTTGATGCTTGATCCTTTATTTTCTTGGTCTTTGATAGTGTATGATTGAGTATATTTTTAATTTTTTCATACATAAGTGTCTTCAATTTCTACTTTAGTGTGAGCTTGACATGGGTTCATACTCTCACTAATGAGGGGGAAAAATGTAGTCGTAGTGTCAAAAAAATTTGTTGCTTACATTTTTTAGACTTAATTTGGAATGATTAACACTAAAATGAACTTAATGTCACTTTGATCTAGATTTCTAATATTTTTCACACATTCACATTGGATTTAGGGCCCTTTTAAGAAAAATTGACCTAATTTTTCCTTAATTTAATGTTGTAAAGTGTATTTATTTACACTTTCACATTGAGTTTTGGGACCTCTTGAATTTATGACCTTTATATCATCATTAATAGGCCCCTCAAACCCTATATTATACATCTCAAGGCTTATTTCAATAGAGAACTCAACATAATCAACAAATATACTTAATGTTCCAACTCCATAACATTTCCTCAACTAAAAAAGGTCTGGTGGGACTCATATGCCACCTTGGGTGTATGAGTCCCATCTAGATGGCACCTATACACCAAAAGTGGCATATGAGTCCCATTTGGCCACTTTTTAAGGTTTTGAGTGGGAAATCAGGGTTTAAAGTTCAAATTTCATGAATGCTAGCCTCTAGGATCTAATAAACAAGAAATTAGATGGATTGCCTATATAAATAAGTTTTCAAATCATTATTTTAAACACTAAGCATTCATGATATCAAACCTAATCTATCAAGAGTTAATCATTACAATACTTTACAAGAGTATCAAGACAACATTGAAAAGCAATTCTAAAAGCATTCAAGGGTAGATTTCTTCATCATTTGTTGTAGTAATTCAAGATCCATCATCATTTAAATTTCATAAAGCATCAAGCATGTTTTTGAGCTAATGTTTAGCATTGAAGATCCATTTACAAGCAATTTTTCATATCAAAGTTTAAGATTAAGATCTACATTCCACATTGCCACTTCATGTTAGACTACTGATTTACATCTCAAGACATCATTCAATGTATCATTGTTCATATTTCATATTTCATTGTTTCATCACAAAGTTTAATTACCTAAATGGGGTTTGACCAAGGCAAACCCCTATTTCCTAGTAGTCAACAAGTTTTTCTCTCTCTACATGTGTGATTATAGATCTAGGTGTCTTGGAGCTTGGTGATATTTTGAATACTAGATTACAAGGTTGAAGAAAGTCATCAAGTTGTCTCAAGGTTTTCATCTTCACAAAAAATCACCTACAAGTTGCAAATCAAGTTTCAAATCCAGAAACAAGGTGTTGAAGGAAGAGTAGAGATTAGAGACTTATTCAGACATCAACCCTCTAAAAAAGTAGAGTGGGACTGATACGCCACTTGTGGCATATGAGTTAATTTATAGCATATATTCCAAATTTCAAGAGATTTAGTATCACCATTTTCAAATTCCTATTTCCACTCAGAAACCCTAGTCTAGGACTAAATCACCTAGACTAGCATATGAGTTCTAGTGGGAAATAAATAGCAAGATTTCATGGTTTTGGAGCTTGTTTAGACCTCATCACTCTTCCAAGTTCCTCTCTATTCATTCTTAGCTTACTATTCTACATTTTGGTTTAATTTCCTAGGTCATTTAGTTAGGTTTTGCATAGTACCTTGCATGTCATTTACATCTCTTGTCTTTCCAAGCCCTATTTTGGTGGTGAACCCCCTTTTAGTCTCTATTTAGACACTAGGAAATCCCTATTGAAATACCTCTTTCACCTATTCTATCATTGGATTGATATCTCTATGGTTTCCTTGAATCAAAAGTGAAGAAGATTATTGTTTTGTGTCCTAAACCATAAGCGATGACAACTTTCTTCCTTTCAATAGCATAGAAAAGAGTAAATATTTTTCACACTTATTTTGGGAATGAAAAATTAATGATAAAATGGACTTAATTGTGTCTTATTTAGGGAATTATAAAGTGTTTCTTTATATTTTCACTCTAATCTAGTAATTTATTAATTAATTTTGGTTAACTTGAGCTTAATTGGCCCCTTAAATTCAAATTCAAGACTAATTTATTGCATTTTCTAAGGGAGAAAACTTGACAAGTTCTTAAATAATATTACACAACACTTAATTTTGTAAGGAATGTGTCCTAGGATAGTGACCTAGGACCCATTTACCACCTAGAAAATGGGTCCTCACTAGGTCCTAGGACCCATTGGCCCTATGGCGAATGGATACTCTTGGAACTTGTTCTTTGTGGGATTTTAATGATTTCAAATCCTATATCTAATGTCAACTTATGTTATTAGAATTTAAGAATTTAATCTTAAGTTAAGTATAAATATAATGCTATTTCACTATGTTTTCACCTAAGATTTTCATGAGATCAAACAACTTTCACAAGAGTGTTATAGAGCATTCAAGAGAATTCAAGAAGAAATTCAAGGGTGGATTATTAGAGTTTATTGTAGCAATCAAATATCTAATTCATCATGTCAAATCCAAGCATGTTGTTGAGCTAATGTGTTGATGTAGCATTGGTGATGAAACTCAAGTCTTCAAAGCCACTTTTTCATGTCCAATTTTATGATCAAGACCTACATACATTGAGGCCAATTCATGAAAGATTGTTGGTTTGTACTCCAATATTTTGATTAAGGAAATTATTTTTAGGTTGAAGATCAAGTGGAGAACAATAGATAAAAAAGTTTTCAAAGTTACAAAGTTGTAAAAGTTGTCATCTCTATTGCAATATTTTAGAAAGAATTCTATAGAATTTATTTCTAACTTTCAGGTGCTAAACACTTGGGATCTGGGAGTGTGGACATTGAAGAACATAACCTAGAAATTATTTTTCTAGAACCCTAGTAAGGACCCATTTTCCACTAAGTGAATGAGTCCTTAGTGAGGCTCAAAAAAGCACTTTCTGTAATAGGTACAAATCATTTTAGCATCTTAAAGCCTACCTCTTTACTATTATATCAGTTAGGTTTTATTTTTTATTGTTAATTATACATTATAGCCCTCATATTGAATGAAACAAAGAAAAATTTGTGGCTCATTATCATTTTCATTCATTTTTGTGAGCCCCATTTCTCTTTGGTTCAATATATATATATATATATATATATATATACAATGTGCATAAGTGTTTAGCATATTACAACTTGTTAACCTTGTGAAGATCTAACCCATCCATATAAGGCCACCAAGAATAATGCAATTTGCTTTCCAGTAGAGCTTAGCATAATGCAACTTGTTAGGACTTGTGAAGCTCGAAGTGTAGTACTGTGGTGCCTTATTGAAGTTGTCAAGAGGATAGCTTTGATATGGTATGAGAGCCTAATAAGGTTCTCTCATTTTCCACCCATTAACAAATCACCTAGTGGGAAGTTTGATGTTCCATTAGCCCATGTGAGTGTATGCATTGTTTTCATAGTGGACATCAAGTTTTGCTTATGAATGTATAGGACAAATAGCCTAGACGTGTTCCACATCATGTTGGGTATTCGAAGCTTGATCCACCCCATTCCCTAGACAAATAGTCATGTTCCACATCGCATTGGGATGGTAAAATTTTGATCCACCCACTTCTTCTCCTAGGCTTTGATGTTGTATGATGGAGTATCTTTGTCATTGCTACATACATATGTGTCTTGAATGTCTACTTTAGTGTGAGTTTACGCTTGTGCTCATACTCACACTAAAGTGGGGGATAAATCTAGTGTAGGAAAAATTATCCCTTTTTCTAATATAATTTGGGAATAAATAATAATAAAATGGACTAAATTCTACCTTAATTTAGTGTTGTAATATGTATTTTACATATTCACATTAAGTTTAGGGCCTTATTAACTAAAATGGACTTAATTGTGCCTTAATGTGGTGTTGTAAAGTGTTTATTTACATTTTCACACTCATCAAAGGCTTTATTAATTGATTGAGGTTAATTTTATTTAATTGGCTTCTTTAATTCAAATCCAAGCCTAATTGATTATATTTTTTGAAAAGGGAAACCTAACATTCATCAATGTCATAACATAACACTTAATATTACTGGAACAACGACGAAATAATTCTCTTTGAAAGAAAGGTGAAGCTGGATGAGCAAATAATAAGGGAGATTACTAGGATGTCCATTGAGGGAGTGAAGTTTTATCATGACAAAAGGTTTTCTGACAAGGTGGTCATCAGATTTCCTAAGAAGGACAAGGAGAAATTGAAACTGGTTAATATTTCCAATAGCCACTTCAAAATTGACACCATCAAGGCATTGTGGAGAAAGGTACTGCGTGTTATCATGGAGTATATCACACTAGACGAGAGAATTACTAGAGTGTATGGGCATCATTTTTCCATTCTTAACCACTTCTACCATAAGGTACAAATTTCTCTGCCTCACTACTTGTTATGTTCATTGAGTAATAGCCTCGAGAACCATAAGAAAAACCCTAGGAGATACCCTATTCTTCATCTTGGTCTTATTAGGTTAATATATGAACACTTTCAAAGCATGTCAGCTTTATCTAAACCTGTTGCCTCCATGGAATTTGAGGACTATGACATGGATAATGGGGGTCTAGAGATTCAACCTAACCAAGAGAGAATTGTTGAAGCCCACTTGTCCTCTAAGATGTCTGGTAAGAAAACCCAGTCTAAAAAACCCCAACTTGCTAGAGCTAACCCTGAGACCTACCCTGACTACTCTGTCCCCTTAAAGAATCCTATTCTTAAGGGCTTCCCTGCCAACAAGTTGGTTTCCTAATCTGCAGACTCCTTGGAAGATAAAGACGAGAACCTTGAAGTTAGTAGAAATTTTGTGCCCTCCCCTCGTGCCTCTTTTAGATTTGAAGGTACCATATTTCCTAGCTCCCACAACCTGGGTGATGTTATCCTAATATTAGACCGAGTTCAATCTAGTGACATTCTAGCCTCTACAATAAATGACATCAATGACATTTTTCAGGGTCTTGAAATGGGTCTATCAAGAAATTAATTATCTTATTCAAAGAAATAGGGCTTTGTATAGTAAATCGAAAGAGTTAGATCTAAAGTTGGCCACTCTTAGCAACAAAGAAGGGAAACAAAAAAAGAATAGAATTGGAAAGATATGAAGTGATATTGAGGAAAATCACAAATCTCTGGAAGAGGAAATGGTTAAAATAAAAAATAAATTGAAAATAGTTGTGGAACAAAACCATAGAATGGCTAGGCACAATGCCATTATTATCAATGCTATGTCTAAAAAGTTGGAAAAAATGCAACATGGTTCATTGGTTGTTGATTTGGAAGAGAACAAGGACCAAGGTATTTCAAAAAGGACCCATGCCAATCTCAAAAGGAAAGAGCCTCCCACTACACAGATGGTTTAGATCTTAAACAGGGGGCTTGAGGATATGAACGAGCTGGAAGTTGAGACTATTGATTTATTAAAGACACAAATTTAGTTGTTCCTAGCTTTTTGTCTAGTTTTTTGTTTTGTAGCCTTCGCTAGACTTTTTGGTCATTGTGGTCTTTTACTATTGCTATTCTTACATCCTTTTCAACTTTGGTTTCTTTATTGATGCTTCCTTTATTTTGTAAACTTTGTGGTTTTGAGTCCCTGTAAAACTCATTTTTTCCTCTTTCAAAAACATAACACTTAATATTGGAGAATTTATGTCCTAGGTAAGTGACCTAGGACCTATTCACCCAAGGGTGAATGGCTCCTCACATAGTCCTATAATTACCTAAATTTTCATTATGTTTTTGGAAGCATTTCAATGATTTCAAATGTATATACACATGCCGGCTTGTGTGATTTAAATTTCAAGAATTAACGTTAACATATGTCTAAATAAGAGGTCATTTCACTAAGTTTCATCCTATAGTTTTCATGCAATCATTCCTAAAGTGAATTTGGTGATCAAGAGCATTTCAAGGAATTTGAGAGCATATTTATTGAAAAATTAAGATCCTATTATCATGTCCAAATCTTCTTGCATCATGCATGTTATTTGAGCTAATATGTTGATGTAGTGTTCAAGATCCATTCAAGCATTCAAAGACATTGTTTCAAGTCAAGTTTCAAGATAAAGATCCACATCCATTGAAGCCATTTCATGTTAGTTATAGATCTCCATTCCAAGGTTCAATTAATGTTTGGTGAGTTGTGACATAGGCTTGTTCGTTCATCATTCTAGGTTCATGATATTTAGTTTCATTACAAGGTTTAATTAGCAAAATGGTGTTTGAAAAAGGAAAACCCCCATTCACCAAAAAAAAAACCATTTTTCCCTCTTGATGTATGTTTGCAAGTTTTAGGTGGAAGATGTCTTGAAGAGAAAACTTGAAAATTTGTCAAAGTTGCATTCGTTGTCACCATTCTTGCAATTGCATGGAAACTAACCTACAAGATTTATTTCTAGCTATTTGAATATGAAATTTTGGGATTTGGGAGTGTAGAAACAATAGAAGGGAACTCATAAACCATTTTTACAGATCCCTAGCCAAGAAACATTTTCCATAGGGTGAATGAGTCCTTAGTAAGCTTTGAAAAAACACTTTTGGTGACTAGTACACATCACTTTCACATTCTTAGATCTATATTTTGACTTGTAGTTACATCATGGTTGAGCTTAATCTACTAGATGCACTTTTTAGATTACATTATGGAGTTGTTTTTCTATTTTTAATCTTTCTCCCCAAAGTGTTGTTTAATCAAGATGCCCTTCCTTGCATAAAAGGGAAATTTGTAGTTTCACAGTTTGACTTGAATCACCTTAAGGTTGATAGCCATTTCATTTTTTGGATCTCATTTCCTAAATGAAATTAGAGAAATAGGTCCTTTATACACCACTTTATCAATTATCATGTATAAAACAATCACCCAACCTATTTTTCTATGTTTCACAATATAGTTACAATATACTTCCAAATAAATCTCTTTCAAGACTATCACCAACCAAAGATCAAGAGGAAAGTAAAAATCTATAAGATTCTCTCACAATTTTACCTCCATATCTAGGATCTAATATATAGGAGATACAATACATGAAACTCTCAAATGATATTTTACAAAATCATGAGATGAAACCACCCAAAAAGGGGTGCCCAACTCACTTCAATCAAAGATGGTCTATGGTGTGCCCAATTTTTGGAGGCCATAAATTTTCATTCAAGAGTTTGTTGAAAAACCTTTTAAACTATTGAAAAGCTCATGAAGTGCTCTATCAAGCCTTAAAATTCTTTATCACTTGCAACCAATTTTTGGCTAAAAATTGGCTTATGAGTTCCTCAAAATGGAAACTTTAATATCTCAAAATCAAGACATGATCTTGTGAAAATTTAACCATCATGTTTATTTAGTCATTTTTCAGCTTTGTAGAATATTTTAGACTAATCCGTATTCAAATATAAGGTTCCTATACAATGTAACATTTTTTATTACAAGGTTGGGACACATTTTTCCTAATGATTCAGAATATTATAATCAATTTTTGGAAACAAGAGAATATATTCATTTAGATAATAGTATAAATATATAATGATACATTGCAAACATTCAAATATAATTAAAAATTTCTAATTTAAGTAATTTCAACATTCCATTCTTAATGACATATCCTATACTTTTTGATGGAACCTGCAAAAATTTTGATGTTCCATCTCAAAACCTTGTCACATTTTTGGCTGATACCTGAGAGGTTAGAGTTTATTTTCTCATCACTATTGAGGGGTTCTATTTCATCGTTGACTTCCTATTTCCCATTGTTGGTCACATTAAAAAATCTTATGCCATTCACGATCATAGGCTAACCATTCCCCCATGCCTAGGTTTGAGTTATTATTTTTATAAGGTTAAGTAAAGAGCCTTTATGGCCTTTACATCCTTTGCATTTTACAACTTGGAAAATTTTGAGCCTTTTCTTTCATATGGTCCTAGAGGGTCCCCTTCATTAGAACATATGAGCACATGCTTAAAAGTTTTCACTTAAGTCTTGTTTGCCATCTCTTTTTATTGCTCATTACAGATTACTTCTAGAGTGTATGTTTTAAATTAGTGATAAGCGATGAACGACATCTCTTTGTTTTTGCTCATCACAGATAGCTTCTAGAGCTCTTGATATCAATGTGTGATGAGTGATGTTCCTTGTATCTTTGAAGGATTGCCTATCGCTAATGGCTTTTGATCCTTGCATATTGTAATAGCGATAAGTGATGGCCTCTAGTCTTATGCTCTTATCTTCATCACTCATCAGAGATGATTATGAAATGATAAATTCTAAATGGGGATGAGAAATATGATGGGTTTCCCGTGCATTGTGTACTGTGGATATGTTTTCAGTGATAATTTCTATATTAGTGATACACAATATATAGTGTCACTATGAAGATCTCTCATTGCTAATTGCTCGCAAACTTTACGAGGAGAATTAGTGATGAGCGATGGCCTAATATTTTTATATTTTATCACTCATCATGAATTCATTCCAAAGCTTAAATTTTAAAACAATGAGTGATGGAATCCTTTGTTCAAATTTATTTCTCTAATTTGAAAAGATCTTATGTGTGATGTCTTTTGTATCATTGATTTTCATGCAAGTGTACATGTCTTAACCTAATCTCTTTACTGTATCTCCCATCACTAATAAGATCCAAGGTGCAAGGTTTAAATTAGAGATGTGCAATTGGAAAATGAATGTGATCGAAGATGGGCTACAAATCCAATGGTTGATATTTCATTACATGGATGTTTTCATCGCTGATAGAGCTAGTGAAGGATGAGATATATCAATGATAAGAAAAAACTATTGCATGAAAAGGCAATGTGCCAAAATCCTAACGACATCATATAAAGTAAGGAAGAAAGTAACGAGGTGAATTGATAACCATTGATATAGTTTTAAAAAAGAGTGATCAATGGTTAGGGTTTGAACGTGAATGACTAATTGTTAGTTTAATTGTGTTAACTTACTCTCAAGCATTAATGGTGGCATGTCCATCTCTTGGCCATAAAAGAAAGTAGATACCTGGTTGGTCATGCATTTGAAATCACTTGCAAGTAGAAGGGAATACCAGAAGCTGAAGAAATTGTGTGGGAATCTCCAGTAAATATAGCAGCAAGTGTGACAATCATTCACCTAGGTAAGCAAACTATATATCTCTTTCTAGCTGAAGTATTAAGGTGAAATACCTTAGAAAGTTGATAGAGAATTAGGGAGATTTTCTAATTTTCCATTCATGATAATTTTAATTATGATAAGTGGTTGGTCAAGTTTGGGGAGATATTTTGTTCAGCAAGTAGTGCCTTGTGTTCTCATACTTTGTAAGGGTTTCTTTTATTGAAAGAAATTATAAACCCTAGTTCTCTTGCATTGCAAACATGAGTGAGATAGATACCAATGAATATAGTATTAGGAAAAGAGGAAACCAAATGACTTAAAACTCAAGATGTTTCATCTAAGGTTAAGTCAAAATCACCTACAGTATAGGTACTGCCACAATAGTGGTTTACAATTTCTAAAAGATCTGATTTTTACTGAAATCACATAATTTTAGAAAATATAATGATTTAAGCCTTGAAATGTTCCATTTAAAGGATTCCAATTGAAGAGGGTTTGATCAAACCACCTTATACCAATCCCCCTTGGACAAAACCTTGCTAGTTTTAAACCATACCTATAACAAAAGTCCCTTTACACCTATCAAAATGCTGACAAAAACCACTTTTGATTTACCTTTTGGGGATCAAATGAATTCATTTAATTTTTTTGTAAGTTTGTAGTCCTTATTATAATCTTCCAAAAACAAATTTTAATAAAATTTAATTTGATTATTATATTTATTTTTTATTTCTTGTGAATGTAGGTTTTCACCGAAAATCAAGCTCTTTGTTTTTCACATGTGGAAAAATAGAAAATTATAAAAAAAACCTTAAAAATATGAGCCCTAGATATTTAATTCCTTGATCCAACAAAAATATAAATTGAATTTTGATACATACAAAAAAAGTTACGCATTATCTGGTCAGCTATGTCTGAATTGTAATTGGTTTAACTTCAAAACTTCATTAAAGAAAAAATATTCAATAAAAACTATATAACCAAGTGGAAGCACTAGATATCAGAGTTACAAATCTAAATTTGAAAGAATTGGAATTTTTTCCTTTAGGGAAAACAAGTTATACGTTATACGGTGGGCATCACTTTTTAAAATGTTGTTTTCTGAAAAAAACTAGTTTTTGAGGGAGATGAAAAAAAGTACAATTTTATTCCAAAAATTTTGAAAAAAATATATTTAGAATCTATAGACAAAATGTCACGAAACTCTAGTTTTCATTGTCTTCAAATTCCTCACGGTTTAGCCACTATAGGTGCTTGAAAGTGAAGATTTAGTTTAAAAAATTATTTTAGTGTCCAGCCAAAAATTGTAAACCACTATTGTGGGATCACCACAGTATCTAACCCTTCACCAAGTACTCCTACAATGTCTATTAGGTCCAAAAGTGAAAAGAAGGAAATAAAAAATGTTTATGTAGGATGCCTATGGAGATGTAAAGGAAGGAGGGTCATCAATTGGAAAAAAACCTAAAGGTCAAGTTGTCATGACCACTAGGTTAATTGATAGTACTGGTGAAATTGGTGAAAAGGCCCAACGTCAGAGCAGGTGGCAATTGTTTTGATTTTCTTTTAATAGGTAGTATTCTAGCAATCCTATATGTCACTTATGGGGGCTAGAACTTGGAAAGTTGGTGGTGCCAAATGTTTTTGTAGAGGTGGACTTGATGATAGAACTAGCCAGGCACTATAATCCCATTGGCAGAACAATCAAGAGTGAAAATCATGATGTAGTTCAAGAAGTGACAAAGGACAAGATGGTGGAAGTATTTGGGTTAAATCTGAATTATACAGTGAAGTTTAGACATGCCAAGTTATATGCTGAATATAAGAATAATATATTTACATACATAAATAGACTGCTTGTTTGGCATAGAAAGAGCAAGGAGAATTTTCTCCTTAAAGATGTTGACCCTTTTGAGTGTGAGGCATTTGTGGATTATTTCAAGAACACTTATTGTTTCCGAAATCAAGTGTTAGCTTGAATTTTTGAGGTAAGGATAGCCCCTAACTTATTGGTAATGGTGGTAGATATACAAGGTCATAATCAAAACACTAGTTTTGATTATGCCAACTATGTATCTGATTAGATGCATGAGGATTTCCACAATTTGAAGAAGGTGGCTCTCCCTTTAAATTTACCTCATTATTCTTTGCTAATGCATATAATCTTATATGAGGGTGATTGTGATTGAAAAAGGAAATTGGAATTGAGATTTAGGGAAAATAAAAATAATGTTTTACCATTACAAATGTGGACACACCTTTGGGATCAGGACTGTTCCAATTCCAATTATGTCATGTTTGCTAATGTTATAAGATACAATATCCTAGAAGCATTGGGTGTAGCACCTATTCATAGGAATTCTCCAAAAGAATTAGAAATATTAGGTGCCCAAAAGATACAATAGGATCTAGGGAAACACATAATTGGGAAAATTGGTTTCTTCATTCAGAATATACTTTGATTAGAGCCTATGGGGCTAAAGTGGCACCATATTGTCTTCCCCTATATGTCTTAGACCGATTGGCCTTTATGGAACTCATGTGGTAGATTGATGTTATGGATTATGAGATGTTTAGGAAGCCTGGGAAGGGCACTATAGTGAATCCTCAATTCACTTTTTCTTACTTCATAGTTATCGCCCTTGAGGGGTATGAAAAGTTTGGGATCATGGTGAATAACCTTAGAATGACTTTTAATGAGATTAGGATTTTTGATTTGGAAGGATTTGTGGGTGGAAGAAGAAGAGATAAAAACTTATCAGTGATATGCCATGAGTTCTCATATAGGGATAATTTTTTAAGAAATTTGACAAGTGATGAGGCTATCACAACTAGAAGAAATGGACAACTATAATGAAAATTGAAGAAAGTATCATAAATAGGAATTCCTTTTATATAAGTCCATATGATGTAATTGTAGACCCTCTTGAAAGAGATTTCACTAAGCTAAGGGATTATCAGAGTTGTGATTTTAAGGTGAGGGTGAAGGAGGATGCTAATAAAGCATAGGTTATCCTAGAACAACAACAACAAGTTATGGATATCCCAGAGTAGCCTACAAATGTTCAAGAAGTTAGGGAGGAACAAATGGTAGAACATGTTCCAAGAAATGAGGTGGAGGAGAAACTCCCTCCTTCTTGTATTGAGGAAACCCTTAGTTAAGATATTCCTCATGACTGAATTGTCAAATGGAAATATGATAAGGAAAGTAATGATGATCCCAAGATCAAGGAATGAGATTAATTCCTTCTCGATGATAAGTTTGTGCAATCTGAAGAATTTCAAGATTTTATGATTCAACAGTGGAGTAAAGAGATAAAGGAGAGACTAGAATCAGGTCAGGCTAATGTTGAACCTTCTCATCAAGAAGAAGCTAAGAAAGTAGAGGAGGAATAGATCAAGGCTAAAATTGTAGCTATTACTCCCATTGAGGCTAGGAAAATTTTCATAGATAGTGGAATCATGTTATTACCAAGATGCACTATCATTGTTGCTATAGGATATGATGCAGTAAGGAGAGACCCTTAGGCTTCAATATTTGAGGAACAATTTGAAGATAATGTGTTTGGATCTAGATATAGTCCAAAGATGCATACTTTTTCAATTTGGTCTATGGCACTGTTATGCCTTGCATAACCACCCCATCTTATTCTGGAATAAAATGGGTCCCCCCTTTTTTTTGTCTTTTCCCTTTGGCCTTTGGTTTTCTACCTTAGGCATTTCCTTTCAAGGTTCTATCAGAGGCAGAACCAGGACCAATGACGGACTTGGGTTTTCCCTCTAAATTCGGGTCTTGTTCCGACCCTAGTTCCGGTTCTAGTTCCAATAGCCCTTGATTTTCCTTTCGGAGTTCTATTAGAGGCGGAGCCAAGCCCAATATCAAACTAGGGACTCCCTTCTTAGTTCAAGTCTTGTTCTCTTCTGACCCTGGTTCTGGTTGTGGCTCTTCTTTGCCTTCCTTGTTTTGCTCTTTTTTAGAGTCGGGTCTGGGATCGGGTTCAGGGTGAGGAACTTTCTTAAGTTTCTCATTTTTGGTCCCATCCCGACTCCGACATCGAATTTTCTTTGCTCTTTGTTGGTCTTTTCTCAGTTAATGTCCTTTTCCTTGGGCATTTTTTGTTCTTATGTTTTGGTGGGCCCAGAATCGAAATGAAGTCAGGACTTGGAACTTTTTCAAGTTTTCGTTTTGTTCGTTCCTCGGCCCCGGCCTCGCTACCTTGGTTTTCCCTTCCTTGCGCGTTAAATTACATTGTTCTGCCTTGTTCATCACTTGATCCCAGCTCCGCCAATGCTTTGGTTCCATCCTTCACATTTTCCATTTCCTCACGGACGCAGAGCTTAGATGGGTATGAACTCAACAATTTTGAGTGTTTCCCTATTTTGTTCCCAACCTAACTCTGGTGTCAATCACCTTTTTTTGTTTGGCTCCACCCCTGCCAGTTTTGAAGGGTGGGGGGATGTCATTGTCTTGACCCGTTCCACCGGGGCTTGTTCTCTTTCCTTCTTGTTCGCTCACGCCTTGTTAATGTATTGTTCTAATGAAGACCTTGTTTTGCAGGATCAGATTATGTGCGTGGGGATGTGTCTCAGGGATCCTAGTGAGAGTCAAAGAAGATGAGCTTGAGAAGCATTCACCATGAGTTCTCACCCTGGGTCATGTTTTCACCATAAATTCTTTGTGAAGGAAGGATGTCCTACAGACTTGAGATTAGTCTTTGGAGAAAGTGTGGGCCTTCAGTGTAATGTCCCGTCGATGAAATAAAGTCTCAGAAATAGAGGTGGCTTCAGGGTAGCTATTGGCATGCAACAAGAGGTATCACCAACTAGAGAAAGTCTCACTGACTAGTGCAAAGGGGAGCTCGGTGTGATGTCTCACCGACTCAACAAGGTCACAGTGACACAAAAGTTTAGCAAAAGGAAGAGAATGTGGCAAGATGTCTTACCAACGACAGAAGGTCACATTGATGAAAGGAATCAATGGAAGGTTGTGATGTCAGCATAAGGTCCCAGTGAAGAAAATAAGTCTCGCCGATATGAAGGAACATCAGCATAATCTCTTGCTGATTCAACAGGGTCTGGCCAAAATGAAGCAAAGTCACCGGGGGATGGTTATCTCAGTGTGACATCTCACCAACTCAATAAGGTCACACCAAAATAGAGTGAACTCCTTGCCAAGAAAATAAAAGGTCGCTACAATGCCTCCTCGACCATGGAAAGTCACGCCAACTAAGGGAAGTCATGCCAAAGGGGGTTTTCAGGGAGGTGTAGCATTCCTGCCATGGGGTTTCGCCAACTCATGTGGGTCATGCCAGCAGCAAGGAAGGGCTCGATAAGGAAAAACTAATTCAGGGTAAGGTCTCCCTGAAACTATTAGGTCTCCCCGATGTAGAACGAACTTTCCAATAAAGGAGCCTTTCACTCTGACTCTTAGAGCCCGTCGTAACATCTTGACGACCCTAGACTGTCTCAAGGAAAAACAGGGGGGGCAGTTGATGTGATATTGTGCTAGGGAAACCAAGTCTTGCCGAAAGTGAAAAGGAGCTCACAGAGAGTCTTGGCGATGTGTGAGGAATGAAGCAAATGCACGTCAGTGTAATTTAAGAGGAGTCTCCTCGACACTATGAGGTCATGTTGAAGCAAAAATAGAAGCTTGACGCTTTGATAACATGGAGCAGTCAACGTACAAGATGAGCAGAGAGCCGAAGGTAGAAGATAAAGCCATGAGTCAAACGAACAGCTATGGCCACTGCTGGTAAGGAGGTAGCTTGACATTAATGATGATATTTTGGGATATTGAAAGCAACTCTACTGGAGATTCGAAATGGACATGGGGGCCAGAAATAAGTGTGGTAGATGAAAAAGATCTATAGGACACCTTAGGAGATAGCAAGGATTGGAATCTAATGTAGAATCAACTTTTGTCAAAGATCTGAACGCCGACTCTCTGACTCTCCTAGGTGTAGATATTTTGTAAACCCTAATGCAGGGGACAACACATCCTTTCTTGTATATTTTGTATATAAGGCATTTTTTTGCCTCTTTGTAGGGGGGGCTAGAACTTTTAAGAGAAGAACTTGGGAGTTAGAAAGTAATAGAGTGGAAATGCTAGAGAATAAAGAAACTTTAGATTAAGAACCATCTTAGGGTTAAGACTGTTAGAACTTAGTCAGCTAGCAAAAGGAGATCGAGTTGCATCTTGATTCTTAGTAATGAGAGCTTCTCTTGTCTTCGTGGTTAGCAGTTAGATTTCACTATGAATTGTAATGTACTTTCTGAATCTTCTTAGTATAGTTGGAAACAATTTGAAGACAAAGATTCCTCTGTACACTGGTGATTGTGCCAAATTTGTAAATGTTGCTTATCTGTCTCACCCACAGTAGAATCAACCCGATTTGAATCCACTTCATATTGTGTTCCAGAACAGTATTTATCTAAAAGTTAATCATTTTATTTTGAAGGCTTTCCAGGAACAAAATCACACTTTTATGTTTTACTTAAATGGTAGTTTATAATCATTTGTTAAAATCAGCACTATGAATGAATGATACTGTGTGTTGATCACAAGTTAATTCTATTCTTTAGTTTTAGTTAGCAAATTCCTTGAAGTTATCAAAGTCTAGTTAAAATTGGATGAACTATTATTATTTTCTATTTTAAAATTCAGATTTATCTTTTTATATTTCTTTAAAACCCCTAGTTAGTATAGGATTTACTTCATGTTTGATCTTAGAGAAATCCGGAACCCTAACACCAATAGGCCCCTTGAATATTACTATTACATTGACCACTGAGCAGCATCAACATGGTTGAGACCCAACTACCAAGACCTTGGGAGCTTAGGCATCCATGTGTTGCCTTTCTCTTTCAAGAGAAGCAGAGTAGCAATATTCTACTTGCATTGTCGTGGTGCCAAAATCGCCATCAACAGGAACCTAATATTGGTAAACATGATGTTGCTAGGCCTATTTAAGAGGTTATTGGTTCCTTACAGGTCAAAAGAGCCACAAATATAACTCCTATCCAAGCAGTTGAGTTAACTTCTCATGCTGCAATGCTTAGCATGGATACTGCACAGATTTCTCAAAAAAAATAATCATTCTTTGGTGAAGGAGTATAATAAGGCCTTGAATGAGCTAAAAAAGATGAGGGCCACTATTTAGGCTACTTAGTCAAAAAGGATAATAACCCTGCCATCCTCTTCTTCCTCATATTTGTCTACATAGGACAAGGAAACCTTGGCCTTGAAAATTAAAGATTTGAATGATCATTTGAATACTAAATGAACCATAGAAAAATGGACCCTTGTCAATTTTTATGGTCTTTTAGGCCTTGCTTCATGATGTTTTGTCTATTTGGCTATGATTTTATGATATAAAATGGCTTGAACATGCATATTTATGTACTAAAATTTAAATAATGACATCTTGTGAAGGTGTTGTGAAGTGTTGTAAAGAATTTCTACACTCTTCTAGACTCTATCCATTACAATTCACCTAAAAAATCACCTTTTCATCACTAAACAAGTCCTATTTTCAAGTGTTGTAAAGTCTTGTAATAAGATTTCATGCTTTTATATGCATAACTTCACCATTTATCCCTTTCTTATGTTTTATTTGACCTCTTTATGCACTTACATGCTTTAATTAAGTGTATTTTTGAATGTAAACCTGACAAACAACATTAAATACAAGATAATTCCTGACACCCATTTCTAAGTCCTGGGTGGGACCCATTCACCATGGGTGGCGAATGAGTCCCCCTTGGCTCCAAATTCAAAATTGTTCAAAATTCCTTTTGGGATTTTATTCAAACACACTTGACATCGGCCTATGATAAGGTATTAATGGGTTACTAAGGCACATGATTATATAAATAAGTGTGTTTATATCCATTCTAATCCCCATTCATTCAAGTATTCATCCTCCAACATTCACACATCATATTTAAGCAATCTCAACCATTCAAGCATTTAACAACATCAAATCAAGCACTATTCAAGCATTTTGGAGCATCCATTGACACTATTTCAGATTTTCATCATCAAGGGTTTGGTAAGTCGATAGCATTTTCATGTTATTTATTTATCTTTCTCTTGTATTTCATTATTTCATTAAGTGTTTGATTACCAAAGTGGGGTTTGACAAAGGAAAACCCCTATTTGCTAACCCTCAACAATTTTTCCCCTCTTGCATGTGTGTTTGTAGACCTTTGTATGTAGATTTCACAAGAATTTAGGTGATTGAAGAGTGGTCAACAATTCAAATAGGTGCTTCAAGTCAAATCAACTCTATTTCAAGTTCGGAGAATGTTTTCTATCTGTTTCCTACAGAATTGACTTCGGCAACCTGACAAGCAAACATTTCCAGATCTGTTGTTGCAGAGTTGTCTCCTGATTTCTCAAAATTTTGGGAGAGGACTGATTCACCACTAGTGGAAAATGAGTCCCACCTTAAGACTGAAAATCTAGGTTTTGTCATATTCTAGATCCCAAAAATCAGAAACTTGCTTCCAATAGTTTTTCACCAATAACAAGACTAATTAGCCACCCTAGGTGAATGAGTCCCACTGTTGATTTTTAGTAATCTCAAACAACATTTAGGACATGATAGAATCCTCAAATCTTGCCTAGGTGCACTCTAAGTTAACCTTTTTCTTTCTGTTTTGTATTTATTCATTTGTAGTTCTCTATTTGCATATCACAATGTGTTTTCCAACATAATTTAAATCTTTTTTTTAATTCATAACCATTCATTTAAATCACTTGCATTTATTTCACTTCATTTAGCTTAGATAACATCACACATAACATAATTTGAATTAACCCCTTAGCATTTTTGGCCCTACCTCTCTCCTTTTAGGTGAAAAACCCTAGAAGAGCTAGAGAAGTGCATTGGTGCCAAAAATCTACAGTTCATTTTAGTGAACCTCCATTTTGAACACTTTTCATTTATGATTTCATTCACATATTGCATCCTAGTTTACATTTGATTCAATATTCAATTAGGATATTGTTTTGTTTTTGCATTCTAGGGCTTTTCATATTACATTAGTACAAAATTCATTTAGATTTCATTTTTGCCTTGCATATCATTTGAAAAACTGAGAAATTGCATTCTATATCCTATAGAGCATTAAATTACTAAAAAACACAAAAATATCATTTTGGGATTCATTCACCACTGTAGGTGAATTAGTCCCTTTTCACTTTTTAAACAACATTTATGGCATTTTTCTAGCATTTTCCTGCATTTCTATTTTTTGTAGTTACCTCTCTTTTACAATTAGTATAATTTCTATTATTTGCATTTAGAACTCCTAGATTACTTTGCATTCGCATTCACCCTAACTTTTTTGGTACTTGTATGATTGTTTGGTGCCCCATTGATAATACTTTAGTGAGATGAAGTTCTAGACTCATGGCCTTCTGTGATAGCACTTTCGTTGAGGACCTTGGGATCTCAAGAGCTCCTACTCCTAATATGGGCAGTGGTGCATTAGGCATTGCCGATGCCACTTTTATGCCTTCAACTTTCCATAGAATGAATGTTGACATCCAAAACAACTCCCTTCCATAAGAAAATGTCATTAATATTCATGAGGATTTTGTACACTTACAACAAGACTTGTCACTTGAAAACATTTCCACCACCGCTATACCCACAATTGAAAACCTTCATTGTTTGATTGAAAGTGATGATGGATTACAAGTTATGAAGAGAATTATCAAGATTTAAAATAAACATTCCTCTTCTAATACCCAATCCACAAAAAAAATTGTAAGCCAAGGAGGACCTCAAGTTCCTCCCCTTTCAACCATCACATCCATACCAACTTATACCAATCCACAAGTTACCACAACTATACACTAGGCTAGTTATGTGGCTCCTTCTTTCCCAATTCCAACTAGAATTCCTATTTCTCTTGTGGTGTCACAATGCCTCTCCACCACCTTCACTCCCTTTAGTATTCCTTTCACTTCCCCTAACATCACCTACACTCCATCACCATTTTACCTTCCACCTCAACCCACTTACCCCAACCATGTTCTTACACAACTCCTTAACACCATTTCATCCATGCAAAAACAACTTTCCATGATTAGCCAAAGTCAAACTGCTCCACCCACATATCATGTCCATAGCAGCCCCTTATCCTTAGAAATATTACGTACCTTGATGCCACAAGGGATATAGAAATTCCTTATTTTGAGAAATATAGAGGTAAAGGAGACCCTATCAACCATGTTAATGCTTATACTACCTTATGCAGTGATTTTTTCCTTGATGATAAAATTTTAGCCAAAATTTTCCAAGGACATTTAAAGATGTACCCCATTAGAGTGGTTTTCCAACTTTCCCAATCATTTCACTCGCTCCTTCAATGAATTGGTGAATGCTTTTATAAGTCACTTTCAAGTTCACGTGACACCTAAAATGATAATGGCTGACCTCATGAGATGTAGACAAAACAAAGAATAAAACAAACTGACTTTATCTTAGAATACCAATCTTTGTATGCTCAAATTGATGTCAAGATTCTTGATGTACATCTACAAAAGATTTTTATCAAAAAATTGCACACAAACCTTCACAATAAACTAAATATGATGAAATTCACTTCATTTATGCATTTATGTACAAGCTTGTGTGAATACCATAACTTAATTTCAAGTCATGATTCAAAATTTACTTGTAATCAAGCTGGAAAGCCTGAACATGACAATCAAACCAACGATTAGAATTTTTTTCAAACCAAATAGAGGCAATTTACAGTTCAATCTACCTCCTCAACCAAAACCTCAACCAACTCAACTAATTTCAAATCAAGTGGAAGCTATTAAAGCAATGGTGCCCTATACCTATGGGGACCTGAAGAGACAATTTACTCCCTTACCTGATACCCTCCATAACACAATGAACCAATTGCTTCAACAACACATGCTCACTTTTCCACTCGTTAAACCACTTGATCCCATCCAACCATTACCACCCACCTTCAAACCTAACGCTTATTGTAATTTTCATCACCAAAATGGACATGACACTAAACACTGCAAGCAACTAAAAAATTTAGTTTAAGACCTCATTGATTTAGGCCATTTGTCCATTATAGATGTTAATGATCAAGGCAATAAGTCTATTGCACCCCCTAACCAAAATTTACAAATTTTCACCAACCCCATTCCTAAACACAATATCTCATTTATCAAGGCTAGTGAACCTTCAAACACTTATGTGATGAATATTGATACAAATAGTGAATAACATGATATAACTCCAATAGTTACCCAAGTTAATCCTATGGATAAACTTGTGGGTATGATAGATGTTATCCCTTGTAAGGGCCAAACCAATAAATCTCTTGATATCACTTTTTATGCTAAAGATATACTACAAAATCTTCCTGATGGTCCTCTTTACATATCTAGTAGAATCTATGACAATCCCACTAATGGGATATTAATAATGGTGAGAATGTGATCACAAAAGAGTTTTTAGTATTACATGATCTCTATCAAGATTATTATAATAAAAGAACTACATGGATTAAGAAACATATTGGTTTTGCATGCCCTATGATTAGATCAATAAAGCTCCCATTATAGATAAGACCCAAAACTTTAGATCTAACATTTTCAATTATTCCACAATAAGATCAATTTCATTTGTGGCTAGGCTACGCTTGGCCTCGCTCAATGAAAGTAGTCCCATTAGTGGTTCACAAGTGTTTGAAGTTTCTACATGAAAATGAAATATTTACCATACACCATAGTGGCTTTAATCCCTTATCCTCTAAAGGTAATTTTTTCTTAGAAGCCTTTTGGTACACCTATGGAACCTATTACACTTTGAAAGGACTTCTTTTTCATAGCCTATCAAAAGTTCAAAGCCAAAAAAATAGCTAAATTATCTCTTCATAACACATCCCCATCCACTTACACACCTCCTATCATAGATGAAACCATGCTTCAACCTATGTTCGAAATTGAGCAACCCATACAACCTCATGAATAACTGCCCTCACATAGTTCCCCTCCATTGTTTAAGAGACCAAGAGAAAATGAAACCAATCTTGCCATGCCTCCTTGCACTAAACAAGTGTATAAAGGTAAAGACAAAGTGGTTGACCCATCTTCTTTGGTTTCTTTTGTTCTTCCCTCTTCATAAGAAGAACCTATGATGACTCAATTTTCTCTTACACCTCAACAACTCCAAAATAGAATTAAACAAAATTATGGTGCTAGCGAATGTAGGTGTTGTCATTGTCTCCTTGCTCGTTTGTCTCACATAGAAGAAAATAAAGAACATCAACCTCTACCTTTGATAGAAGTAATCAATGAACACCCTCCTAACTTGCCACAAGATAGTCTAGTCCAACCTTCACAAAAAAATGAACCAATCCAACAACTACAACTTTTGATATATCCTTCCCTAGATTTCAACCTTTGTCCTCCCATTGTCATCAATCTTGATGGTGATGACGATGCAGAGATTGCAAAAATAGATGAATAAGTACACAATGATCTAAATTCTTTATTTTCATCTATAATGAGTTTAAAAGATAAATCCTCTCAACCTAGTGAAGAACCTAGTATGACTCCTAGTTTGGCACTCGTAATTCTTCTTTTGGATAGTCAACTGCCCTCACATTATACTAAACATGATTGGGAGGTGGATCACTTGTTAAATGGTTGACTCACATTCACCTAGCTAGCCTTTTTACATTACTTGGTCCTTTTTCATTTTTCTTTTCTTGTTTGTATCGTGTTCCCCCGTAACATCTGTTTGATGTTCTCTCTCATCGTACACTTCTATTTGTACATCGCTTCTTCTATATGTCGTGATTCTTCACTTTTCTCTTTTTGTTTTGTGTTTTCATTTTGGGCATGACATAAAGCATAGAGATTCCCTATGTCTCTTCCATGTTGACTCAAAAGGTCATTGTCTTTTTCTCTTGTTTTTTGTGCTTTCCTTTTGGGGATGATGCAAGGCATCGAGACCAAAAGTCTCCTTCATGTTGACCCAAAATATTTTTCATTTTCTTTCATTTTACTTTTTTTTCCTTTTGGGGATGATGCAAAGCATTGAGACCACAATGTCTCTTCCATGTTGACCCCAAATGGACTTTCTTTTTCTTTTTTTATTCTCTTTGTGTCATTCTTCCAATTCTATGTGCTTTAGGGAATGATGATAGTTCTAAGCTCTTTCATAAAAACATTGTAGCAATGAACATACTAACCCCAAATCCATAAATCCCTTATGTGTTTGGTGTGTTCTTTCCTAGGGGGTAACTCCCTTTAATTTTATTTCATTTTCATTGACATGCAATAGCATAACTTCAAAACATATGACTTGGAATAAGGCTTTCCAAGTTGGCTCTCATGTATCATTTTATTTTTGGATTTTCCCTTTTCTACTTTAAAGTAATTTCTCACAAAATGGTGTGTAGAAATTCCTTTGAAGTGGGAGGCATACATTACCATTAATTCATTTTCATTCTTGATTCCTAGTGTAGCCTTGTCATTTATATGATGTGTTTGTCACTTTGTGGATGAAATTTGGGTGTGATGTCCTTCATAAGTGTGATATATCTTAGCATATTACATTCCTCTTAGTGGCTTGATGTGGCACACTGCATACACTAAGTTTTGAATATTATATTCTTTGATTGGTCCTCTCTTGGAGACATTAGACACAATGTTCCCTACATGACCGACCTTGTATAAACTTAACAAGACTCCTTTGAACATCTTTTACATTTTACATTTTACATTTTTTCCACCTTGCATAATGCAACTTGCATGCCTATGGTACAATCCTTTATGTTGATGAGTTCTAAGCATATAGAGCTTTGCTTGTCTCATGGAGCATGAACTGACATATTTTTTCTTCTAGAACCTTGTTAAAGTTATTAGGAGGTATAAGTTTTATATGGTTGAGTAGGAAGCCCATATAGTGGCATGAGATTACCCATAGCCACCTTTGTTTTTGTGAGTACATACCAACTAGTGTATGTATCTACCCTTTTCAGCCTTCTCACTTAGGAACAATTAAAAGTTTTGTGACCCAAAGTGAGTATACTTGGGACTTCTCACCTAGTGGACCACCATGAGTTATGTCATCCTAGAGTGATTATACATTCTCTTTTAGCCTAGATCTAATCCACAACTAGTTGGACAGATGATCAAAGCTTCATCTAATGACATGGGATCTTCATCCTAGGGTCTTGATCATCCATCTTGATCATTGTCATTCCATCTTGCTAATGTAAGTACATTTGAACCCTCCTCTCAATGTTTGTGGATACTTTAGTGTGAGTTTGAAGCAAGTTCATCCTATCACTAAAGTGGGGGCTAAATGCACCATAGAAAAATGGACCCTTTTCATTTTCATGGTCTTTTAGTCCTTGCTTCATGATATTTCGTATATTTTTCTCTAATTTTATGATGTAACTATTGGAATCATGGAACACTAAGAGGGGGGGTGAATCAGTGTTCTACAAATTTTAACTTTATTAATCTGATCTTTAAAGTAGTGATAACATTCAACCAAAATAAATATGCATGAACATAAAGCAAGCAACCAACCACAACACCATAACACAAGGATTTTTATGTGGAAACCATGTTAGGGGAAAACCATGGTGGAGGTCAATCTACAATGTTATCTGAGTATACTTAAAGAGATGTTTATGAAAATGGGAATGCACTTGCATGCACTACCTAGAGCTCACCGCTCAAATATTGAAAGGCTTACTACCTTACAAACAATGTCAAAAGACAATTGGAGTGGTGAACTATGAAATAGTCTCTACAAATTCTTGAGAATAGTTCTAATTAATCTCATCAATCAAATTTTTGACTTTCTGTCTAATTCTACTCTAATGCTCTATTCTGCTTCAACTCACATCACAAAATCCTTTTATGCACAAGTGAAACTATGCAGTCACTCTACAATCCTTCTAATTTTTGCATCACACATTGAAACACTTTGTCATATATCAAAATGATATGATCAATCACTTATATACATTTGGGACTAAAGATTTAATCACTACATATCAGCTCTAACAAAATAGAAAATATTTACAAAATGTTAGCTCAATCCATAATTAAATTTCAATGTGTACCAACAAAATTTGTCCACAACATAGTGATGACCCAAATCAACATGCTTGAACACAAAAATAATTACTCCTCAAGTATCTGCAATGACTATATTCACTTAGTCGGCCTTCATTCACTGTTAAACAAAGAATTAATCAACTAGATTTCCTAACTTGCACACGGATTGATATGAGGCTCTAAGATTCAATAATAATAGAGATCATCTACCAACCAAGCTTCCCTAAGATCCACAACTCAAAATAATAGCAGAAAAATTGCATGTGAATCGATGAACACAATTTTTTGAGATGCTTTGTTCTTTCTTGATAGTTAATCATCAAACTTTGATTTAACTTTTAGTATGATCAAATGATGACATGTGGATCGAATCACTAACTAGGGTTTCCATCAATGACAACACTAGATGACTTGTGCAATTTCTCTTGCCAACAATCTCCTCCTTTGGCATTGATGGCAACACTTAGTGAAAAATAACTAAGTGTTAGATTAGTACCAACACGAATACATTGCCAACCTTCAAAAATCCAAAAACATATCTCCCCCTAAGATGATTAAATCATTTTTCACTATCCCATTCTCCCCCTTTGACATCAATGGCAAAGGCAGGAATCCACATACCAAAAATCAACAAAATTACTATGAACAAACAACATATGTACAAACAGGCTTCTACAACTTACATAAACTTGAATAGATCTGCAAAAAATTTCTTCAATAGGTTCAATCTCATGTCCCAACTCTTCTTGAGACTGTCCAACATAGTCATGTGACCATAGAATAAGTAAGATTGCATCTCTGTTGATTCAAGGTTTGTCAAATAACTAACTACCATAACATCTTGTGCTTCCTTCAATGCACTCAACATTGCTTCCATGGGTATGTGTAGGATCATCATGGAAAAAACAAGCCCTTAACTGGCAAAAAATTCAAAAAAATTAGAGTTAGGTAACCTGACGTAAAAATTTGAATAAGTTATCTATATTATTTCAAAAATATGTAAGAATAGAATCTATAGAAAATTGAATTTAGTTTCTAAACTACTAGGTTTGTTTAAAAATAAAATCTATTTGGTAAAAATTTAAAATTTCAATGTAGTAGTACTTAAGTAGGTGTTTGTCTAACCATCCTAACCACAATAAAATGATAAAATTTTTTATAATATTTTAGATATAAGTAGAGGACTCATGTCCCAATGTGATGCATATTTTTTGTAATTTTTTTCCAAGTAAATAATTAATTATGAATTTTTATTACAACTTTTAAAAATATTAAAAATCATATGTTGACCACCTTAACTTGGTCAAAAATCATGAAATTAATTTTCTTTTTTAATCCTATAGTATGCAAGCATAGAATCGACATGTTTTGGATTCAAAAAATGTGATATTGTTTGAAAGCTATAGATGTTTTTCAATCAACCTATCAATTAGGACTTTAGTCATAATTCAAATAGAAAATGAATAATAATTACTTATTAAATTCAAAGTAAAGAATAATTTATATTTCTGGAAAGTTGTGAATCTCCTTTAAAAACCCTTTTCATTTAATCAATTTTGGGTAGAAAAAAGGTCATCAGCCACATACCCATCATATTGCCACTTTTTGGCCCATCATGATTCTGCACATACCCCCATCTTAGGACCAATTAGTCCTCTAAGTTCACAAACCCTTTCAACCATTTAACCTTCTTCATGCTTCAAACTTTTTATCTTGTCAAGCAGGGATATGACTTGACCTTCTTGCTTTCCAACAAAAAGAGTTAAAGGATCGAATGCTTGAGTGATATCTACTAACTGTTTCTCACATTCTTTCATTTTGTTTTCAATATCCTCAGTGAACTTAGATAAAGATAGACATGACTTATAATTGTTACCACTTTCAGACAAATCACTTTGAACATTCTTTACACAAGTAGCTAATAGAGATTTATCATTAGCTATTGAAAGGAAATAGAAAAGAGCAATGGAAAGTACTAATGAATGAGAAATTGTTTGAAGGAAAGAGATTACCAAATAGATTGAAGTAGCCAAACCAAGCACCACCAAAGCAAGAGAGACACAAGAATTTGTTAAGGGGAAAAACAAGAAAAAACCCCAATATTATGAATGGAGGCAAAATGCCTAAAGAATAATACAAAGAGAGAGAGAGAGCTTCAGCCTTAGCTTGCTTGCTTGAATCTTGAAGAATGAGAGGAGAGGCACCTCAATAAGTAGAGGTGAGAAGAAGGAGTTAGAATGTAACTCCCAACTCAATGAATGCCACCATTCATCTATGTGTGTGCAAAGTGTCACCTCTTAAGGAGGTGGTTACAAATATTCCTTAATAAAGGAATTAAAAAATAAGCCATCCTCACACATGTGTGAGATGAAAAAAAGACAAAAGACTTGTAGGGATTCCTTTGGAATATTCCTACAAGGTAATAAATAATTACAATTAAAGAATAACCTTTACCAAGTAAGATTAATCTTCTAACAGCTATCATCCCTTTCAACCTAGTGAACCTTTTACCATCAAGCTCCTTCTAAACCTTGTCTATAACTAACTTATCAAGTGACTCAAAATGAGTACTTATAGAATTAACAAAACTTCTTCAACTGACCAAATGGAGAATAAGATGAATCCATGACATATGAAAGCATGATCTCCAAAATACTGGATGCAAGATTCAACAACTTACTATTTTTAATATGTGATTTCAGAATTTCTTCCCTTGCCTTGGTCTGAGCAAACATTGCAACTTTCAGTTTCTCAATGGGAGACAAAGTAGCCAAATTGATAGGACCTCTAATCAATTTAGGATGAAACTCTTCCTGTTTCTCTTCAAAAAACTCCTTCATTGCCTTAGCAGTGTCTCTTGCTTCCACAAAAATCTTCTTCACTTCATCCTTCTTCTCTTCAGTAACCAATTCTTGCATGGCTTAGGAATCTCTTTTTCTTCAACCAACACTTCTTTAGGAGCTTCAGTCTCCATAAAAATTTCTGCATCATGTATATCTAGAGGATTTAGAATCTCATTAAATGTATCTTATTTTCCCTCTTCTGCTACTAGACTAGATGAGACATCTTCATCATGTACTTCTTTAGAAACAACATTGTATCTATTCTTTAATAGAATTTCCTTGAAGATTTTCTTAGTATCCTTTCCAACTTCTCCAATCTGTCCAATCATTAGCTTGTTCACCCTTTTTTTCTCTTAAAATCCCTTTTTGCTTCATTTCGTATATTCTTCATTTCTTCTAATGATATCACCAAACACAGATTAGCAAGTATTTGTTCTCTAATTTGCTCTTCTTCTATGCTTGCACTCACTCTTCTCATTTCTAAAACTTCATATAGACTTTTAGGTAAGGTAGTCATTGTTTCAATTTAAGAGTCATATTGAAATTATTCAAGTATTTTATGGAAGCTTCCTCAAGAATTCTTTGACCAACATTGTCAAAGGTGTCATACCATTCACAAAGAGGCATAAGATTACCATCCTTAATCAATTCCTTCTCCAATTCTTCTATAGACATGTACCTGATTTTTTGGTTTTCATCTTTTTCTTTTCTTTCTCTTCATCACTAGAGGGCTTGTCCTTAGAGACTTTTGTTTCCTTTGTGCCCTTTTGCATGATTTTTCTTATTTCTTGATTAGATTCAGTCTCTTCCTCTTCAAATATAGCAATATAAACTCTTTTTCTCTTGTCCTTTTTCCTTCTCTCTCAGATGTCTTCACTTGAGATTTCACAAGACTTGACTTCTTTGTAGGAATAGGTGAGAGAGTAGAGATTCTTGTAGATCTAGTTTCGATAGAGGATGCTTATGGACTAGCAGATTCAATTCTAGCTGACTCTCTTGCTTTAGATTCTTCTCTCTTTCTTCTAGCTTCTCTCATAGCTTCTACATATATACCCATGCTCTCTACAAAGGCTTCCACTTCCTTCCTTACTCTTCAAACTATCATTGGATTTTTCAACTACTCATGTATTTGCATATCTTTTTCTTCATAGGTTCCAAACCTCTCTTCTGCTAGATCTTAAGGTTTACTTAACAAGTGTTGTGCATAGAGTTCCAAGATGTGTTCCTCAAACTCATTACCCATTGGCATAATCCAAACCATTCTAGGATCTGCAACTTCCATCAAGCATTGATCAATTTCAACCATAAAACAAATTGTTTCCTTATACTTCTCCACAATAGAAGTAGGAATTCTTTCTCTTGCGTGCATTTTATTCTGAAAGCTCTTGAAATAACCATGAATTGCAGCTTTCCTAGCTTTACTATCACCAACTCTATGCAAGATATCTCTAATTTGAACAACTACAAGCTTATTTCCTTGCCATCATACTTTTCCAAATATTGAAACTTCATTCATGAAGTAAAAGAATAAACACAACAACAAATTACTATATTTGAAGGAATTCTTGTTATCTTTCGTTATCTTACCAAGATTCTACATTAACTTGCTTCTGAGTAAGTCACATGGATCATACTCTACGTTCTCCTTCACCATCTAATATGTTACATAGATAACTATACCAGATACAAAATTACCTCTTTTGAAATGATATATTTTGTAACCAATGACCATAGATGAAAGTTTGGCATCCACTTCAATGATACCATTAATTGTCATAGATCTTTTATCAAACACCAAACCAATTGCATCAATAACTGTTTGATTCTTCACAAAATTCAAGATCGGCAACCCACTAGAGAAATTTAAACATGTAACAACACTCATGGAATTTTTTGTAAACTTGAAAGGTTGACTCAACCATATAAATTTAGCATGAACTCAGCTCAAAATATACCAGAACCACTCATTTTCTTCAAACATGGGAAATTTGATAATCTGTGTGAATTTCTTCCCCTCTAGGGCTTTGAATTTTGGATTTACCTTGAAATATTCTCCAACTATATGACTTGGGTATAAATTCAACAATTGTGAGCTTCCCAACTCCTCAATATTTCCACGAATGTATGCTCTAATGTCTTCAATATGCAAGAAATCTTATAGAATAGACAAAAATGCACCTAAGGGTTTAGTCTCAACAAATTTGAAAGGATGCCACTTGAATTTTAGACGGGGTCTATCCTTGATATCAAATACTAATGGAGTGACCATTTTCACAAATTCACAATTTTAGAGGCTTTCTTAATAAATACCTTTTCACCAAATTAGGGTTTGATCGCCGAATCTCCTTCACACTTGAATCTTCGCCAAACTTCACCAAAGTTCACTCAACAACTCTCTAGACTTCTTCTTCTCAAAGTGCAAAGTGACAAATGAAGAATACAAATGGCCTTTTATCATTCGCACACCTAAATTTTTGTTGCAATAAATGCTTTTTCCCTAACTCATCTGGATACCCTGTTTCCATACACTATGAAAGAAAACTCTTCTGCAAACCTTCAATTATGTATAAAAACTCTCTAATTGTTCAACAGCATCTATAGATCATGAATGCAATCACTACACTCATCCATATCCTAGTACCAGCTACCAGAAGGTGGTTTTAAGGATTTTCTCAAGAGCTTCCCCTAAGCTAGAAGCCTAAAACTAATTCCCAAAGGAATTACTAGATCCAAGATCTAGTGTGGAATCATTTCCTTCAATAGAGGGACTCTTCTTCACCCATATCTTCTTCATTTGCTTCACGATCTTATCTGCAGTAACTTTTCCTTTTCCTGTTTCATCCTTCTACATGTTTTTCCCTTGATTTACCAAACCCTTCCTACTTCTACAAAATCTAGCAATGTGACTAGATTTGTTGCAATTTTAGTACATTTCTTTTTCTAGACCCATTTTTCCATTGATTTTCTCTTGATCTACATTGGTTAGCAATATGGCCAAATCTATTGCATGTATAACATCTGACATCTCTATAAAATTTCATCATATTTCTACATTCATTTCACTTATTTCCATATTTATTGCAATTGAAACACTAGCCAGAAAATGATGGACTGCTTGAATTCATTCTACTTCTACATTGAGCAGCCATATGACCAAATTTATTGCAAGCAAAATAGTAACCATTGAACCTTTGAGCATTAGGTTGTCTTATCAGATATGTTCCAGATTTTTTCATCTGATTTCCTTCCCTAAATCTCCTTTTTCTAGATCTAGAACTTTCTCCTTCCTCATATCCAAGACCTTGCTTGTCACCTTCAATCCTCTAACTTTTAATCAGTTCATCAAGCTTGGTTGAACTAATCTTGAACTTCTCCTTGAATTCATTTACAGTAGCAAGTTCATCTCTAAGATCAACAATATACTTTTTAAGCTCTTCTTCATTATTTATGGATTGTTCCAATTCAAGCTCCAACTGATTGAATCCATCAGTAATTCAGCTCCATTCTTCAAATTTTTCTTTCAAGGACTAAGCAAGATTCTCTTCATTTTTATTTTTGTCTTCAATTTCCTTTTTCATCCTCATCATAATAGATTCCATCTCATGCTTCAGGACAACATTTTCTCTATCAAACTTTTCACACTCTTTTGTCTTTTCCTATAGGGCTTAACTCATTTGTTCATCTTCAATACTTTTACTCTCTTTCTACTTGATTTGATCACAAATTTCCCTTCTCTTCTCCCTTGAATCAGTTATTTTATTTTCAATGATTGAATGAACTTCTCAGCATTCTTGAGACTTGCCTATAAATCCTGAACTTCAAATTTGGATTGATCAAGATCATCTAGGGCCACCAAAAGTTGTTGTTGAAGATTTCTTGAATCCATTGAATTACTTTTCCATATCTTCCCCAAGATTTTAAACTTCTTTTGAGGAACTAGGATTTTATACCAATTGTTGGAATCAAGGAACACTAAGAGGGGAGGTGAATCAGTTTTCCATAATTTTTAACTTTATTAATTTAATATTTAAAGTATTGATAACATTCAACCAAAAGAAATATACATGAACATAAAGAAAGCAACCAAAACACCATAACCCAAGTGTTTTTACATGGAAACCCTATTAGGGGAAAAACCACAATGGAGGTAAATTCACAATATTATCTAAGTATAGTCAAAAAGATGTTTACAAAAATGGGAATGGAATTGCATTCAAGCACACTACCTAGAGCTCACTGCTTAAAAATAGAAAGGCTTACTGCCTTAAAATCAATGTCAAAAGACAATTGGAGTGGTGAACTATGAAATAGAATCTACAAATTCTTGAGAATAGTTCTAGTTAATCTCATCAATTGAATTCTTGACTTTCTGCCTGATTCATCTCTTCCAATTTTTTATGCTTCAACTTGCATCACAAAATCATTTTATACACAATTGAAACTGTGCATAATCACTCTATAACCATTCTAATTTTTACATCACACATCGAAAAACTTCATACATATATCAAAATGGTATGATCGATCACTTATCTATATCTGCGACTAAAGATTTAATAACTACATGTCGGCTCCAACAAAATAGAAAATATTTACAAAATGTCTGCTCAATCCATAATTGAATTTCAATGTGTACCAACAAAATTTAGACACAACATAGTGATGACCCAAATCAACATTCTTCAACACAAAAAAAATTACTCCTCAAGTATCCACAATGACTATATTCAGTTAGTCATCCTTCATGCACTATTAAACAAAGAATTAATAAGCCGGATCTCCTAACTTGCACATGGATCGATATGAGGCTCTATGATTCAAGAATAACATAGATCATATACCAAAAAATCTTTCCATAGATTCACAATTCAAAATGATAGCAAAAAAATTGCATGTGAATCAATGAACACAATTTTATCAGATGCTATGTTCTTGCTTGATAGATAATCATCAAACTTTAATCTAACTTTTGCTATAATCAAATGAAGATGTTTGTATTGAATAAATGACTAGGCTTTCCATCAATGACAACATGAGATGAATTGTATAGTGTTTCTTGCCAATAGTAACATCGCTTGAACATGCATATTTAGGTACTAAAATTCAAATAATGATGTCTAGTGAAGGTGTTGTGAAGTGTTGTAAAGAATTCCTACACTCTTCTAGACTATATCCATTAAAATTCCCCTAAAAATCACCTTTTCATCACTAAAAAAGTCCTATTTTGAAGTGTCGTAAAGTCTTGTAACAATATTTCATGCTTTTCTATGCATAACTTCATTATTTATCCCTTTCTTATGCTTTAATTAAGTATATTTTTTAATGTAAACTTGACAAAAAACATTAAATACAAGATAATTCCTATCACCCATTTTCAAGTCCTAGGTGGGACCCATTCACCATGGGTGGCGAATGAGTTCCCCTTGGCTCCAAATTCAAAAAAATTCAAAATTCCTTTGGGTTTTTTCTTTCAAAACACTTGATGTCAGCCTATGATGAGTTATTAATAGGTTACTAAGGCACAATATTGTATAAATAAGTGTGTTTACATCCATTCTAATCCCCATTCATTCAAGTATTCATCCTCCAACATTCACACATCATATTTAAGCAATATCAAGCATTCAAGCATCTAACAACATCAAATCAAGCACTATTCAAGCATTTTGGAGCATCAATTGACACTACTTCAGATTTTCATCATCAAGGGTTTGGTAAGTTGATAGAATTTGCATGTTATTTGTTTATCATTCTCTTACATTTCATTATTTAATTAAGGGTTTGATTACCAAAGTGGGGTTTGACCAAGGCAGACCCCTATTTGGTAACCCTCAACCATCTTTCCCCTCTTGCATGTGTGTTTTTAGACCTTTCTATGTATATTTAACAATAATTTAGGTGATTGAAGAGTGATAAAAAATTCAACTAGGTGCTTCAAGTCAAATCAACTCTATTTCAAGCTTGGAGAAGGTTTTTTGTCAATTTCCTACAGAATTGACTTTGGTAACCTGACAAGCAAGCATTTCTAGATCTGGTGTTGTAGAGTTGTCTCCTAATTTATTAGAATTTTTGGAGAGGAATAATTCACTACCAGTGGTGAATGAGTCCCACCTTAAGACTAAAAATATAGGTTTTTTCAAATTCCAAATCCTGACAGTCAGAAACTTGCTTCTGACAGTTTATAAGTAGTGGTAGGAATAATTCACTACCCTGGATGAATGAGTCCCACTGTTGAGTTTTAGTAATCTCAAACAACATTTAGGACATTCCAGAATCCTCAAATCTTTCCCAAGTGCACTTTGATTCAACCTTTTTCTTTCTATTTTGCATTTTATTCATTCGTAGTTCACTATTTGCATATCATAGTGTACTTTCCAACATAGCTTAAATCTTAGTTTTTCATTCATAATAATTCATTTAAATCACTTACTTGCATTTAGTTCACTTAATTTAGCTTAGATAACATAATACATAATATAATTTGAATGAACCCTTTAGCATTTTTGGCCCTACCTCTCTCCTTTTAGATGAAAAACACTAGAAGAGCTAGAGAAGTTCATTGGTGCCGAAAATTTATGGTTCACTAAAAAATAAAATTTCAAGAAAGAAAAGCTTGAAACTGTTAAGGTAGAAAATGAAATCTTGGAGGATGTATTGAAGCATAGGGTGACCAAGTTGGTCAATAAGGTTGATGATGTTTGGGTTACCTATAAGAATATTCATGAAGAAAACAAAAAGTATTTACAGGTACAAGGGGCTTTCAAGAATGAATGGAATAATTGCCCAGAATGAAGGAGGATCTTGAGGAAGCTACTAACATTCTTGAAATATTACAAATTATTGACTCAGTCAATGAGATAACAACTTTCCATGGAATTCCATGAATTTTAGGGACTATGGATGCTTCTAGAGTCTCCTACCCAACAAATTTGAATTCACCCATCCTGAATACCTCTTTCCTAGCTGATATGCCCCTGATTGGTGAGGATGCAGTTATGGGTGTGGTTCAGGCTTCTTTCAACTCTTCTAGACGATGTGGAGTCTATCCTTAGCCTTCTTTTGTTGATGTTGTGAAGTCCAAGAGGATTAGGGAGGGATTTGTGCATCCTTGTGTTGTCAGTGCCCCAATTGTCTCTCTTGGTAAGGAAATTTATGATAATATTTCTTTTTATTCTAAAAATGCTCTTATTTGTAGATTTTTCCATTTGTGGCCTTCCCTCCCTAATTTGAATCTTTGGATCACCAACCATTGGTCTCCTTTGGTTGATGGTTCAATGGAGATTTACCCTTTTGCAAGGGGTTTTTTTGTTGTGGGTTTCAACTCTCCTAAAGATAGATAGGATACTCTTGACTATGGCTTGTGGGTTTGGGACTCTCATCCCCTCTCTATTAGACCTTGGGTTTATTCTTTTAATGCTTTCAATGAACCCTTAGATGTTTTGCATGTTTGGGTAATATTTCCTTATCTTCCCTTATATTTCTAGTGCCCCTCTGTCTATGAGGGCATTGGTAATGCTATTGGTAGCTTCTTGCGAGTGGATAAGGCTTCCAAGAATTTTACTTATACCTCCTTTGCTAGGATCCTAGTGGAGGTTGATCTTTTGAAGGCTCTACCTGGTGAGTTAGTTTTGTAGGTTAATGATTAGTCATTAACTCAAATGGTGGAATATGAGGGTCCTCCATTTCACTATAGATTTTGTTCGTCACTTGGCCCATGACTGTCCTTGTGGCTCTTGGACTATTTTTTCTTCTACCTAGTGGAATAACTCACTCCATGAGCACCTAGCAGTATGCCCTACTATTGATTTTGCTTCTTTGGATGAAGACTCAAAGCCTCCTTCTCATTCTAGGAGAAAAAATAATTTTAACAATACTTTTTTTCCCTTGAAAATTCTCCTTTGTAGGTTCTTTCTGAGTCACATAAATCAGCTATGGTGAATGTTGCACTTCCTGAGGATATAGTAAAGTGAATTCTGGTTCATACTGCTTCTCTGTATGACCCTATTTTGGAAAATTATGTTGTAAATCCTTTGATTTCAGGCTTGGTTTTGGATGCTTCACCTAAAGTATCAGTTGTTCCTCTTGTTTGCTACTCTAGTGGGGAGTCTTCTCCCTCTATCCAAAATTTATCAATTTTAGTTTTTTATTCTCCTTAGAAAGCAGTTCACAAAAAGAAGAGGCATTCTTCTAAGAAAGTTATAGTTTTTGCTTGGTTCAAGTGTTGCTCCTTGAACAATTTCTCATTGTTTGATGTTTTTGACTGGTCTTGTGTTGGTTTTTGTTTCTCTCAGTTTGGTTATGTTGTACCTATCTATTTTACTAAGTTATTTGACTCTTGTTTTTTGGTAAGGCTCAACGCTCTTCCCTACTTATCTAATCAAAAACAACTTTCTATGGAAAGTTAGGTGTGCAGCTCCAAAGTAAGTTGAAATTATTTAAAGAAATGGAGGAATGTGGTATGCCTCAGATATTGAATCCAAAAGGTGAGTTGCAACCATTTGACACTTGAAATAAATATTTGGTAGGAATGCTTGCAGTAGCTATGATGGCATTGAATATCACTGGCTACATCCTAGTAAATCCAAATATTAACACAATGGTGGAGATTGAAACAAAGATGGACATTTTTTTAAAAGAGGCCAAGTTCTTAATTGATGCTAGATACTCTCAATATAGTACTAAGGTACAAGGTTTATTGAATGTGAAGTGGCCAACTGAAGAAGATTATTACATTTGGTTGGAAAAATAAAAAGAATGAATCAATATGGGGATTTATAATGAACAAGGTATATAAAGGACAGGAGAAGAACAATGCATAGGCTGAATATAGTATAGATTAATATTTTGATAAAACATTGCAAAATATCGTTCTCTCTTTAATTTGGAATGGGTAGCACGTGGTATCGAATATGGATAAACAATTTTGAATTTTTATCTACTTTCCTTTTCTTGCTTTGTAAGATTCTTTTTCTGGTTCTCCCATGGTGGGCATTTTTTGAGCATGTGGGGACTATTTTGAAGCTGTTGTAACAAAAAAATGATGCCTTTTTGAGGTGGTACTTATTTTCTACTATGAGTTCAGGTTAGTTTTTCCTCATGTTTATTCTCACCACTTTAAGACTCAAGTGTAACTAAAAAAGGAATATTGTTGCAGCGGTCCAATGAAATTTTGACATGTGTTCTTCCTGGCCCGTGGCTTGTTTTTCTCTTTCATCTCTAGAAGAAGGAATTCAGGGCTGGAAGTAGTAGTTAGTTGAAAATTTGAGTTAACACTTTCAAATTTTAAGAATAATACTAAGCATGTTTTAGATTTTTTTGTCTTAATTTCTTTGGAGTTCAATGTTTTGTATGTAATTTTGATAACAATATAGCAACTACAATACAAAGTAATACCAATTTCATGGCTATTGTCTCTCCTTGTATGTGTTTTATAAGTTATGAATGAAAGTAATCGATGATTCCTTTTGTTTTTCTCTGTTGCTTCTCAATGGATGTTTCATTCCATGCTTGCTTATTAATTCAATGTATTAATGTAAGTGCTCAATCGAGATTAATAACTTGTAAAAACTGAATACTAGGATGGCTATAAGAAGTGATAATCATGAATGTCATAGAGGAATTTTGTAATGCAAGGTTTCTTAAGATTGTAGGTGTTATTGTTTAAGTTGTTATTGGGTCACATAGGTTGATATTGACTTTGTGCTTGGGATAAAGGAATTGGTTTGTGCAATGTAATTATGGTTTATTTTCTATGTTGATTCATCAACTAATCACTTTTAATTTACAAACTCTCAAATGGATATCACCATAGTTGTTTTGTGTTGAAGTTTTTCCTTCTAATCCTCCAAGTATAATACATTGATAAATAAGCTTCCAACTTAATTGATGTACTATGTTGTTAAGTAATTTTATGAAAAGTATGAGAAGTATATGCTATTGTTAGTGTATTTAGTTAAAATTGTATGAATTCTTAAGTATACATTGTGGGATCACCCTCTCGAGTTTCATAGAGCCAAATGTGTAGGAGTAGAAGTCTTGCAACTTCTACTCATTCATTGGACAATCTCTTTGGACTACTGATTATTGGAAATAAAATTCGATAGGTATTTCTGGAGATCATTTTGGTTCTTAAAAAATAACCAACACTTTCCTCAAAATCTTGCTCTAAACTATACTTGTAACAAAAGCTTCCCATATCCAATAACTTCTTTGAAGAAATTGGCACATGTTTGTTAACTAGATCTTCATGATCTAGACTGAAAGAAAAATAAAATAAATTAACCCCTCATTACCCATCATTCAATCCCTAGAATAGTCCCTTTGCTAGATTCCAATCTTCTTTGCACTGAAATCTCAAGGGTTTGTTATGAGTGAAGAGTAAGAAAATTGCCTCTCTCCTTTTAGGTCCAAAAACCTAGAAGAAAAAGAGAGTACACCATTTTATTATTTCTACGAAGTTTTGATAACATGGGTATTTAAAAAAACTTTCATGACTTGAAAATATTTATTTCCTCTTCAGATTATACCATTTTTATGACATTGCAAGTTTGACTAATTAAAAAAAATTGTTTTAATATATGTGGGGTCTATCTATCTAAAGAATTTGAATATTAGTGTGATTGTCCTTATGATTTCTAAAACCTTTCAATATATCAACAAATATTTTTTAGTTTATTTTCATTGACAAATTGGTTAGGAAAAGTATCAAATTCTTTACCAAATTGGATGATAAGAACAATTTTCATATCTTGAATCTAAAAAATAATTAGTATTTTTTATGCTTTACAAAAACTCAATATAAACCATCATTAGATTTAAGGTACATAAAAAAATGCCACTTGTTCTAACAACATAATATATTGAAGAAGTGAGTTATCTTGGAAGGTATAAACTTAACTATAAAGACCTTGGGGTGGTCAATTTCCTTTTTTTGGTATTTTATTTCTTTCAAGATAGATGAATTACTAAGTATTTTATCTAAGTTGTGTGCAAAAAACACCTATCACCATGTAGGTGATTCAAGTGATAAAAAATAGTTGTCTTATGATTTCGTTACAATTTTAAAAAATAATTCCATATTGTAATTTATTATATGCACTATAAATAGAATGATGAAAAATAAATTATATTTCTCTAAAAAATTTACACATTGATGTTATGTATTACAATATTAATTGCAAGCTCCATAGATCTAAATTTTACATGGATTTGACTTATAGTGTACTAAATTTAGATATATAACTATAAAATCTTATGGTTTTTCTTCCCATTTTACTAATGGGCGATGATGCATAAATGACACAATAATTTAAAATATCTTATAGAAAATATTACATTATCACACAAATATTCTTCTAGGTTGACCCCCTTGATTAGGTTAGGTTTATAATCATCTCAAATGTTGAAGACAAATCCTAATTTACATAATGATCCAGGTGGACCTTAGAACCCTAAAAATTGAACTGCTCTAGATGTCCTTGGAATCAGCACCACATCGAAGTGCTCGAGAAATTGGACTCAACTTTACTTGAACATGCGAAAAAGGAGTTCATATGTCCAAGTTATGGCCACTCAAAGTTCGGTCAAACCAAGTGCAGGGGCCCATCAGAAGGTGAAAAATTTCCTACTTTGCTCATCATAAGATAAATCATTAAAAATTTGATGATGGGTGAAAATTTTTAAAATAAATGATTAATGCTTTAAATGGGTTGGAAGAAAACTCACGTGTTATTCATTTGAAATTGAAAAAAAAGATTAATACTTGAAATGAGTGTGGGAAGCTCATATATTATTCATTTAAATTGGAAAAAGTGCTTAATACTTGAAGTGAGTGGAATTCTCACGTATTATTCATTTAATTTGTAAAAAGGGAAATTAGTTTTGTGTAAGAATCCACCTCACAACTATTTTTCTATTCTCAAGGAGTTGAGAGATTCATGGGATTTTCTCTCGACTTATCCCTTGAGTTGTTGTAAACCCTATTTTGTGGAGTTATCCTCTCCATAGATTGTGGATTTAGGAGAATTACAAATAGTCTTTTAATGGTTATTAGGTGGGATTAGAATTAAATAAAAACAAAACCTCAAACAAACAAAACTTATAATAGCTCGAATGAAATATTTTGAAGGGCTTAAATAATATTTTAAAATATGTAAATAACCTTAAGTGGTTATTAGTTGAATATTAAATGGAATAAAAACAAATACAACTCAATCTAAATAGCTTGAAAAACAACAAGAAAAGGGGCTCAAAATCAAATCTAAATGTTTTTTATTAGAGGGCTAATTATTTTTTTG